>VURO01001943.1:15278-26019 GCA_015108175.1 Pelvicachromis taeniatus
TTTAACTGTCTTAGGAGTGAAAACAAGGTAGAAACGCCGCCGCAGAACCGTAGATGCCGATGGCTCCATGTGTAGACATTTGCGCCTGTGAAAAATAGGCATCGGTAAGTTGCTTTGACTTGTTTTCCGGGGCGAACGCAGCGCGCTTTCACTCACATCTGTGTCTTTCGATGTGACTAATGAATTAAGGAGGCATTCAGCTAAAATCTGCTGGCCTTTAAAACGAGTCTTTAAAAATGTGTGTGTGCGTGTTTTATTGAAAAATGGGAAGCACTGAATTCGTTTCGAGTGAACGTGCTGTGAAAAGGGGAAGGCTTACGGTTTTTTTTCCTGTTACTTGTGCAAGCGAAGGTCACACACATGCCTGATGTATTAAAGATGTGCGAATGTGAGAATAAAGGAAAAAGACAGGGCAAAAAAAAAAAATCGCCCCTTCTGTGCGGTTTAGCAGAGGAGAAAGCAATTGTCACTTACTGTGTCTCATCTAGACTAATTTCTTCTCCCTGTGATATGATAGAAATCAACTGACGTTTTGTGAGCTGTGATTTAAATGACAGGAATGAGGCTTCATCCGCGGTATGTGGGCCATGTGACCTCTGTGCTTCGGCAAAGGAACATTCATTGATTGTATGTGGAGGTTTTGAATTGCGGTACACGTTCACGGCATTGGTAGTTGGTTGATTGGACGCGGTTTTCTCGATCTTACCGGGATCGCTTTAAATTGGAAATGATTTATTGATGCAACACAATGTTCTGGGGAATTAAACGCACATACACGGGAGGAGGGGACTGTTCTGTAAAATCCCCTTTACAGTGAACATAAATCTTTAAGGAATCTCCACTGGGTCTCAGATTTTCTCTTGTTTTTGTCATGCATCTGCTTAAAGACACACACACACACGCACGCACGCACGCACGCACACTGTGTCTTGTGGTTGATTGACATCTTGGTGAGTGGATGTGTTTCCCAGTGTTTTCTTTCAGCTTTTGTTGACATCAGTGCCAAACAGATGTGAGTAAAAACTGTTAAAGCTTCATCCTCTGTTTCATGCAGTGAATAAACCTGAATAGTCCCATGGCTGCAAAGCTTCCAATATTTCCTGGTGACTCAGTACTGAGCGAAGCAAAGACTCTCTTGGCTTTCTCGCCCTCAGGATAGTTTCGCCTGTCTGTTGTTTTCTGCACCCGAGCTTTCTCAGGACCAGAGACATTGATTTGCTCTACATAAGGCCATTTTTAACTTCATTTGAAGCCTAGAGCAGCGTGACTGTTTTGTGTTAAATAGATGGAGAGTGGAAAACGAGAGCGAACCAGTCATGCCAGTCCCCGTACCTATCTGCCTGTCTCTGTTTTATTTGTGCATTTCGATTTGATTGCTCACCCTGAAAGTTTGCTTTCAGCCCTGTTGGGCATGTCTTCCTCCTCTGTATCTCTAGGTTTTTTGCTCTGAGCACACTCTGTCCTGTTACTTGATAAAGCATCCCAGAGATGCTTTAGAGGTAATTGGATTCAGTACAAGAAGGAGGGGATGCAGAGTGGAATTTGTTTCTATGTGTGCATGAATTATCTTTAGGAGAAGGTGTGCGTGTTCTACTGGTTCACTGGTTGTGTGCTTGTTATGTGTTTCTGCTGTTGCTGTATTTTGTGTTAGCAGTGAATCATTGTGTTTTCAGGAGGCTGTGCGGATGAGTAAGACATGAAGTCATGGAGGTTTAGGAGGGTGATGTTTTAAATTCTGACCCGAGGCACATGAATTTTATTATCTTAAAGGAAATTTAGAGGAATCTTCCAAATTTCTTGCCTTTTGGAAATCAATTTGTCTTCCACAACCCTGTGTTCATGTTTTAATTTAGTGAATAGATGATGACATCTCTTTTTCTGTTGTTTTATTTACTCAGTAAAATGTTGCCTCTGTGATTTAATCAAAGTGCAAGACAAAATATCAAATGATGCACACCCACTGAAGGCCTGTGTTTGTTTATGTGTGTGATGTCTCTCAGTATGAGAGTCAAGTTGTGCTCTGCAATATAGATCAGGGTTTTTTTGCTTGTTTATATTCATGTTACACATCTTAGAAAAACAACAAAATCCAACATTTGATGGAAATGTATAGAAATGCACTGCAGGGCTGCACCTGGTTGTTTTTTATATAATAATAATAATCATACATTTTATTTGAGGATGCCTTTCTAAAATCCAAGGTCACCTTACCATGAGAAAAAGATATCAATAAAACAGTAGATTAAAATAGATAAAAATTAATTGAAATGCCAAAAAAAAAAAAAGGATTTGACAACAAGTCAAATCTGTATTAAAGCAAGTAAGCCACTTTAAACAAGTAGGGTTTGAGCTGTGACTTAAATAAGGAAAGACAGTTCCAGAGCCGAGGAGCAGAGAAAGCTGAAAGCTCTGTTCCCCATAGTGATAAGACGTGCAGAAGGAACAGCAAGATGAATGGCAGATGAAGATCTGAGAAAGCGAGAAACAGTGTTGATATGTAGCAGATCACACAGCTAAGGAGGGGCAAGGTTATGGATGCACATAAATGTGAGAACTAATATAAAATTACAACTGATATAAAATAACCTGCTGGCTAATTAACTACTTAATAGCCTACCAGAGCATTACCTGGAGTGATCTTCAAAAACTGTCTTAAAGTGCAAACACATATAATCAAATTCACTGTTTTGATACACACAAAAGTTTTTAAGTGATAATATCATCTTTTTTCTGCAGGGTTACTATTTATCTGAAACAATAACTGGTGACAGAATTTATTTTAATCAGTCATATCCACACTTTTGCCCATTGTGCTCCGCATGCACATTGTTAAGTAGGGCTAGTTTATCTGTGTGAGGCCAGTGTAAGTGCTGTGTGTCAGAAGGTATCCAAAGATGAAAGAAACACAGAGGAACAATAAAACACATGCTTTAAAAGCAGGAATGCAGGAAACATCCAAATTATTTCAGATTCTATTGTATGTGTGATCGATTGCCTTGAATAAAGGTTCAAATTAAAGATGCTACACTGTCCAAAAACTGTTGTGTAACTCTTATAAAATCAACCCAATATGAATAAAGGCATCAGGAAGCATTTTAGTGTAATTTGGCTTAGACATTAGCATTAAATTAATCACTAATTATATTTATAGTACACAATTCTTTCAGTCTTTAAAAGTGCACTATGATTTAAAGTCTGTTGAATAAAGTCTTGGAAAAATGTAAAATAATATTTTTCTAAAAAGTTGATTTAGTGGTCATTCTGATTTTGTGTCTCTTTTGCACAGATTCATTCACTTCATCTGACATTCGCAGTGATGTCAGCTCTTGAAATGAAGCCGAATCTCTTAAGAATGAACCATTTCAGATGCCACAGTTAGCAGCAGTAACATTATTATGGTACACACGTGTATCTGCAAATTGCGATTCTTGTTATGACTCAGAAAAACTTAATGGAGTGATGGTGTGTGCACGCGCAGTGGCCTTACTCGTGTTGTTGTTTCCTCTTCTAGTGTTTTCCCTCTGTGTGCTGTGTTTCAGAGCCCTTGATGAAGCACGGTGACGCTGTGGGGAGCAATTTTACTGAATCCCTTTGAAAACACACACACACAAACGAAGATAGCGAGGAGCCTTTTGGATGCAAACACTTCACAGGGGACGATGAGAGGCTTCCTGCTGACTGCAATCTTTCTGTTGCCCTTGGTGAGTAGCTTCTGGGCATTTATCTGTATGTTGTCCAGATTTGTGTGTGTGTTTGTGTTTTTGCTTGTGCGGATGTTCAGGAGCATTGGAACGCATAAATCCATCCATACGGGCATGTTTAGGTCCCTGTTATTACCCTCCTGTTCCTCAGCTCGAGCCTGGTTTATTTTTAAATCCACACTTTTGCTGATGTGTTTGTGACAAGCAGTAGAGGGATGGATATCACCCACATGCACAGCACATCAGCATACGTTTCAGATCCAGGATCAGCTCATCATTAAGGCAACCACAAAAACAGATGGCCTGACTGACCAGAGACCATACCCATCCTGCTGTGACTCACTTTTCTGTGGTCTCATTGAAATGAAAAGCAGAATGAAAGAGTTGTGCAAGGTGTGTGGGAGGAATTATATTCAGAGAACTGATGCAGCGCAGCAGCTCTTTCTTGGCGAAACCACACAGATATAGAAATTGCTTTTGGTTATTTGAAAGTTAATATCGTTCTTAACGCGATGACGGTTTCTTTTTGCCTTTGTAGCTGCTAGTAAAAATTTAGCAGCAGTGCCAGCTGATGATGGTGACTCAAATGAATTCATAAAGCAACCTTGCAGCCAGAAACATTGTCTCCAACCGTCAAGTCACCGCCCCTTGACATATGTGAAGTGCTTCTTTGGCTGACATCTTTGAACAGTGCCCGTCTAAGGCTGACCTTTAGCGGCTGATGTGACAGAAATGTCTGTTTTGATGTACTTATTATGTGTCCGATGGGTCTTTACGGTGGGCCAGTGGTCTGCGACGTCATATGGGAGTTATTATCTGTGTTGTGTGGTTCTGTGGGTGCTACTGAGTTATCTGGCCCTCGTAAAAATGGCCTCGAGGGAGGAAACTGCATTTTGCAGCCTCAGAATGGAGGTCATATCTGGATAGACATCTGTTTGAGAGAAGAAGAGTTACAGGGAGCAGAGATTAAAAAGCACGCTTAGAAATACACTGGTCAGTCCTGTGTTTTTACACTGTCTAGTCATGGTGCCTGTTTTACGTGTGTTTAAAATCAAATACAAAAATTTTGATGCTCATAGTTCTAACAGTTAGTTTCTATTCAGCTTTGTTGTTATATCGCAGAAAGACCGCTAAAGCTATCAGATAAAAACACATTTATTTACATTTATTTTCTATTGCACAAAACTGCATAACTTTACAGTTATTTTAACGCTTCATTTCTAAAAAAAAAAAAAATAATAATACAATATTTATACTGTATTTATGCATTTTTCCATGATTATTATGAATATATGTATGTTTTGCCTTTTTCTTAGCAGTCTCTCTTTTTAAATCATAAATGTAAATATTGGTCAAGCTATAAGTTAAACAGCTAACTCAATATTGAGTTTTTCACGTGAAGTCTGTAAGAGTTGTCTGCCCAGTGTGGACATGATAGAGCCACCGGTTGCTAGGGAAAAAATGTGTTTTCTCCGGCTGGTTGGCAGTGGTTCCTGGAGGTTGTTGACTCTTACTGGGTACAATCAGATGCAAAAAATGCGCTGCACCAAAAAATGCCACAGTTGACTGTCATGTTTTTTCATGTTTCTCTGCAAATACATACTAACTTACATAAGAAACAACTTTTACTGTAAACAGTAATTGATATATGTGTAAAAACAAATGAATATTGAAAACATATTCATTTTAAAACACTACACTATAGTGCATTTTGCTTGTTTGTTTGTTACAGTATAGGCATTGTTTTACAATCAGCTGAAGCCATGCTTAAAAGCTTTTTGATTAAACATCAGGTCACATATGTTGACCGTATTTCATATTATCTCTTTCACTAGTGTAACTGTGATATGACTGTATCAAAACTTAGCAAGCTAACATTTTCAGGCACTCACGTTAGCTTGCTGTCAATTGCAGTTGAAAGTTACTGATGTCAACAGCAAACAGCAATACACGCCAAATGTAAAAACTATTTCTGGTAGCATGCACTCACATAAAAATGTCCTCAAGCATGAATGATAACAAAAAAAAAACTCCTGTAACATGAACTTGCTGTGCTTTCATAAAGTATTAGCCTTACTGAAGTTACTCTGCAGATAGAATCAGTAAACATCATTCTGACTAATCATCACTGCCTGCAAACACTATGTTTACTACAGTCATAGCTACATCTTTGGATTATTTCATGCAGAAATGCAATTTTAAACCTTATTTGGGAATGTTGCATATACACACATGCACACATGCATAAAACAGGTGAGTAACATGAAATGGAATGAACAGCACATTTCATACTGTCATCTTACAGGCCTGTCTGCATTCATGCCAAACAGGTATTAGTCATCTGCATCCAATTATTTCTCATTTCTGAATCTTTGCCTACACTATGTGCTGACTCCTGGCTGATAACCTGCTGCTTAGCAACATGGGTGCTTGCGACGGGTACAGAGAGGCCTTTCTTTAAAACACTCCACTGGTTTTATTAAATAATACCAAACACTTGTGACAACATGATGAAATGTTTTGGGGTTTTTTTTTTTTGCTTGTTTATTTTTTGCCATCACAAAGAGGTGGAGAAACTATTTGCATTTAACAACTGTTGCCCTTTAGATGGTAATGTGCCACAGAACAGATGGTTCTAATAATTTTTCACATCATTCGTGTGTGTTTTTCAAAATTCTGCTCTTGTGTCAAAAGAAAAAGAAAGGAAGTGAGACCTAGGACAGCTTTACAGTCAGCTGATGACCTATCTTATCTCAGTACCAATGCCTGAAGTGAATTCATATCGAAGAGGAGGGAGATAGAGTGATGAGTCAGCCATGGCTCAGAGGGCTGGGATATATTACACCTATCATTTCACCGTAAGAGCAAAGGAAGGGTTGCAAGAAAGCTAAAGGTGCAAAATAGAGACTGGCCTTAAGGGAGAGTGCGGGGGTACATCAACAGAGAAGTTGATAGACATACTGTAAGTCTACTGCCTCAGAGTAAATAGCTTTCCTCACTGCATCATGGAGGGAGATGATATCTTGTTTACTCCACTGTGGTGTCTTTTGTGTGCCTTTTTAATGGGCTTTGGTTTTAGTGGTTAGCAGAGAATGTCTGAAGGACCATATTTTGGAACCACTGTCCCAATCCCTGGTTGTGTTGGGATTATTAGTTAGTTACTCTTAGGCAAAATGGATAAGAGACAAGAGGATGTTTTATTACAACAGGTCTTATTGTAATAATCAAGCAACATCTATTTGATCGGGTTAGAGTTGCACCTGAGAATGCAAATGTCCAGCACAGGCATTCCAGTACATGTTTTTTCTCCTGCCACCTCCCAAGCAGAGACCTGATTGCACCCGTATAAGAATAGCGCAGGTCATTATCCTGATAATTCATAGTGAGCAAGTGGATGACGTAGTCGTCTGCCCAGCACCCACACCGAAAGCAAACAGAGTATTTCTAGTAAAATGTGTCTGATGTGGACTATTTTCCCGAGTCTCCCCACATCAGTCTGTGCGCTTGTGTGTTTTCTTTAGGTGGCCTCTGAATCTGAGCACTGCGTAATAAAGCGTGAACATGAGAAATGCATGGAGAGGATCGCAATGCACAAATCAGATGGAGAAGAATATGGTAAGTGAGGATGTGTCCCCAAGTGTGGGTATGCAACGTTTTCATATGCAACATTTTCATATGCAACATTTTCATATGCAACGTTTTCATATGCTGCTTTTCATATCTGGGCTGCTGTGATTACATGGTCTACGCCTTGGTTCGCTCCACAAACACAGATCTGTGGATGAAAGTCATGAATAGCTTAATGAGAATTAATGGAATGCAGGCTTGATTTTATACTCAGTGATCTGTCATTTTTCATGGTTGAAAAGGTCATACAGGAACATGTAAGGATGAAAGATGAATGTAGCTGTACTTCTGATTCACTTTGCAAATGCATTACCTCAACAGGCCAGTCATATAGAGTAATGAAAAAAAAGTTTTCCCTGAGTTGCTTTTCTATTTTTCTCACATCACTTTTCTGACCCCCCCCCAAAAAAAAAAAACCCCACAAGAAACTTGTTATGTGGGCCCTGGAAACAATTATTTCCTAGACCATGGATTGTGGTTTTCATTAGTGACTGCTAAAGGTCTCCTTCTGCTTGAAATTTGCGCAGCAGACTCCAAATCCCAGACTGCACTGTGACTTACGACTGTGCTGACAGCCACGGAGCTATGAAAAAAAAAACAAATTAGAAAATGTAGGAGATTTAGAACGTAAGATAACAAATTTAAGAAGGAGAGGAGCTGTAAGGTCAGCTCGTTTTTCAACTGTAGATTTTAAAGGTCGGCCCAGGAGTCTCCCTGTGTGCTGCACAGCAAACTGCATTACATTCTTCAATATGTTTTTATCTGAGTGTTTTTGCACAATATGAGGTGGTAAAGTAAAGGTGTCATTTATAAGCAAAAGTGAGCACAATTTATCACACTTAAATTATTAAAATGAGGCATTCTGTCATTTATTTCATTCCTTCAGTCCTCTGAAACATTAGTAGTTTGTTTATGTTTGTGATCGCCTTTCAATTTTTTTGCAGCACACACAGTAGCACATATTGGCCAGCCTTGAAACTTTAACCGATGCCTGTCTCCTCCCACGCCTTTAAAAGAAGCCGCCCTGCTGCTTTCTGCTGACAGCAAATCATTTGTGAGGAAATAAAACTGCCGGGTTTGCAGAAATCCGACATGGAGGTTCGAGGAAAAGTAAAGAGAAAAATGAGAACAAGGAAACAACAAGTCAGGCAAAGCATAGGGAAGCTGTTGTGATGAGGTTTTTTTTTTTTTTCCGAATGATAAAAATATATTTCTAAACAAACAGTCAATAATGCAGTAAACTGATAGAATTAGCTGATACCAACAAAAACAGTCTCTAGTTTCTCAATTAAGATGATTTGCTGGTTTCAGTTAATTTCAAATAGGTTATCCATGGATGCTGGACTGTGACAACTTTGATAATATTCCTATGGCCTTTAAGGGGTCAAATTGGGCATCTTTAATTTATCTTGCTTTTATTTATTGTATTGTATTGATTGGACATTCTGTTATTATTTTATTCCCAGTTTGTTTATTTTTGCTTTCACATTGTTAGCACATAAGGCCAGCCTCGACACTTTAACTGATCCTCCCCTCACTTTAAAAGAAGCCGTCCTGCTGTTTTCTGCTGACATTGAATCATTTGTGAGGACATTAAACTGCCTGGTTTGCAGAAATCCGACATTTCTTTCATTACAATTTAATTATCTGTAGATGTTGCACTGTAAATGTTTGACAATACTGCCGTGGCCTTTGGGAAGTCAAACCAGTTGATTGAATCTGCTTCAGAAAATGAAATTATACCAGTCTTATGAATCCAGCCATGTGTTTTTGTACAAAAAATGTTATCCTTACATGGACAGTACAGAATGTGTGATATATGCAGATTTTTTTGAAGCCAGGCAAATATTTATCATACTGTGAGATTTTGGGTGAGATAGGGACATGGAGCTTTATTAAGCCAGTTACCTCTGTAGCTCAGCACAGCTCATTTGGCTCAGATTTGCCCTTTAAAAGGTAATTGGCTTTGTGTCCGGCTCACCAGACAGAACCAAAACAGATTAGAGAGCCAAGCGGAGTAGAGAAAGCACTGCGAGCACACCGGACGCATGCACAAACACACATATGCACATGAACAGATAACCCCCAGTCACAAAGACACTCAAAGTGCACACAAATCAGACTTCTGCCTGCCTCTGCAGCACTATAAACTGCCCGAGCATAAATTAGAAAAAAGGGGGAACGATTGCGAAGAGATGGGAGCCGAGAGAAAAACAGACAGAAATTAAAACTGTGAAACCAACACAGAATATAAACAAAACGGTTGAGCATCAGTCAAGCATTGAGAAAGATGAATAGAAGAAGAACAAAACAAAGCAGAAACCAGTAAATGAAAATGAGCTAAGAAATTGTTTGCTTCCAGCTTGATTCAACTGGGACACCAGAGTAATTAACTGTATCACAGTAAACCTGCAAAAACCTAAAGAGTTGCTTCTTTATAATGTACAGCTTGCAAAAACCTACTTAACCAGTCATCATTTTCCTGCAGAAAGTTGCGAAAATGCAAGCAAACTAGGGAGGGCATCACACTGTCACCCTTTCTCATTGCTCTAGTCCCATTTTTCAGGGTAACATATGGAAATGATTTCCAGGGAAAATCCTTTCAGGCAAGAGTGGAGAACAATAGAATGGTTGTGTTTCCTGACAGATTCCAGATTTTGTGTGTTTTTGACATTATTCCTGATCACTGAGTGTGTTTTTTGGTTCCACGGGAATACAAACCATTAAAACAGCATCAGACCTACAGTGTGAAATGATGGGCTTTTTTCTGCTGCTGGTCAGACAGGAATCGTTTGTTGGCTCTTTTGACAGTGACGGCTGATACTCTCATGGGTGTGTCTGTGCACAGATAAATGTTAGACCAACTAAAATCTGTCATTTTTTGCTCTGACAGTACATTTTTGTGAATAAATGCAGCTACTTGTGCCTACCTCCTTCCTCAACATCCTCTTTAATGGTCTTTCCAGTGACTACATGTAGAGCATAAAAGGTGGTGAAAGTACACATAGTTAAAATAACTATAATTCAATTAAATTCAATTTTATTTATATAGCGCCAAATCACAACAACAGTCGCCTCAAGGCGCTTTACATTGTAAGGTAGACCCTACAATAATACATACAGTGAAAAACCCAACAATCATATGACCCCCTATGAGCAAGCACTTTGGCAACAGTGGGAAGGAAAAACTCCCTTTTAACAGGAAGAAACCTCCGGCAGAACCAGGCTCAGGGAGGGGCGGCCATCTGCTGCGACCGATTGGGGTGAAAGAAGGAAGACAGGATAGAGACATGCTGTGGAAGAGAGCCAGAGATTAATAACAAGTATGGTTGAATGCAGGGAGATCTATTAACACATGGTGAATGAGAAAGGTGACTGAAAAGGAAAAACTCAATGCATCATGGGAGTCCCCC
>VURO01001945.1:0-15964 GCA_015108175.1 Pelvicachromis taeniatus
CAGTATAGCCGGTGAGAACACCGGACTCTCGGCAAAACGTTTTCAAACCCACCGCCGTCTTTCGCTACTCAGATTAAACAAGATATATAAGTCACTTAGATAACTTAAAAATGTTTATGTTTGGCTTTTTTTAGTATTTTATTTGTTCCTGAGTAAATCGGTTTGGCTGAGATTAAAGTTATAGTTTTCACACAGCAGAATAAACATCAAGCAGACAACTGATTATCAGAAGTGTGAGATGGTCGAGAATATACTCCGGTGTCCTGTTATATTTTAGATAGCAAGGAGCAGACGGCTGAGTTTATTAAACTTCACCGAAACAATCTGCAGATTTCATTAAAATTTAATAAACTATCATCTTGTCTTTATTTTTAGTTAGCACATACCTTAAACACTCAAAGCTGTAAGCTAATGATAGTTATATAAGAGCAGATGCATGCTGGTGCAATAAGCTGTACGTTTTACGTATGCAAGATCTGATTAGTCGACTAATCGTAAAAGTAATCGATGACTAGTCAACTATCAAAATAATCGTTTGTGGCAGCCCTAGTGGACATCACATTTTGCTCTACAAGGGCCTGACATCCTCTTACGTGGACATTATTCATTATTTTTCACAGTGCATGTTTGAGGTATATTTCTTCATCGCCAAAAAATAATGTATTCAGCACTGTTGAGCTGGCCACATACTGAGGTTTGGGGATAGAAACAAAGCATCGATCCTGTGGGGCTATTATCAATCTGATACCAATACCAGTGTTGGCATCGATCCGCCCACCTCTTGTAATAACTACTGTTGGTCTTTTAGGTGACTTGAACGCTAATAAGATAAGATGACTTTTATTAGTCCCACACGTGGGACATTTGTTAATGTCACAAATGGAAGATTTTTACACTTCAGATAGTTAACAGTGTAATATTTAAGAGCCACCCCTCAAGTCATTATGCTTTGCTTCCAAGCAGCCAGGCTTTTCTTTGAAAGTAAGCGATAGTTCTCCAGGCTTCCTGAAGGTCTTTCAAAGTTTGTCATTGGACATAGGCTGATTTTTATTTTTGGCAAGACCTGACATTTTCATGCAAATCTTTCTAACATAGACAACTAACCAAGTCAGTGTTTTGCCATCGTGTCGGATGTAAAAGAGGGGAAAAAAAGGTCCTGAGTGATTAAAAATTCATGTTTTAAGTTAATTATGGATTATCAGTGAGAGTACTACAAGCACATGAGAAACTCACACAAAGTACGAATGTCATGAGTTCATAACTCTGGAAAATTAACAAGGTGAAAGTGTCATGTCTCTCATTTAATTGCGATTGCATTGGTCACATCATGAGCTTTATCTTATAATAGAAAAATAATTACTTCTTGATTGCCTTGTCTTGGTTGCGTGTAATAATAATGCCCCCCTCTCCTCCTTTTTTTCCCTCTTGCAGGCCTGTGCATAATGACAGGAGCCTCGATCTACACAGCCAAGCTCCACGTCAATGAAACATCTGGAGGTTACGGACACTGCTACATCCTGGCATGGATCTCGTTTGTCCTCACCTTCATCTTAGCGCTCACCTATTTCATCCTGCGTAAGAAGAAAGAGTGAGAGGAAAAACAGCGATAACGAGGGCAGGGCTCGTGTTCCTCTTTTAAAATTGATGAACACCATCTGAAGCTATGATTGTAGCAAAATGTCCAAATGCTAATGAGAGCCATTTGTTTATACACCTTTTTTTTTTTTAAAAACAAACAAACATATATATAAAATGATATGAAGCAAATGCTAACATTGCAAGTGTGAAACACATTTTATTTCAACAAAACTGACAAAATGTTTTCTTTTTAATAATGTGACTAAAACGCCTCATAGTGCTGAATTATTGGGAATATTACCAGAACATAGCTAATAAATCACTTATTTAGTCTTAAATAGTAGTAGTAGTTCAGACATAAGTAATTTAAAGGAAAAGTTTGACATTTTGAGAACTGCTTATAATTGCTTTGGGTTGGTTTGTTTGTTTTTTTGCTAAAAAGAAATGACAAGATTGATGTGAGTGAACTTTGCTTAGCTTTAGTGAAACAGTCACTAAGCTGTGACATGAGCACTTTTGGCTGGGTGCAAACAAAAAGGGGAGACTCTAACTTCAGAGTTTGAAGTTTTAGGCAGTTTGAAGACAATTTGTTTTCCCATTTTCAGGTTTTATGCTAAGACTGTGCTTAAAAGATGGTCACAGCTTCCGAGCTGCATTCTTACTAATGACCAGCAGGGGGTGAATCTGTGCAGTTTTATTGCATAGAAGACGATGGAAAGATAAAACTGCTCGGGAAACTCTCTTTACGTGGTCATGGTCTCAGTCACTAGTCTTCTTTTTTGTTTTTAATTTTGGTCCTCTTTAGTGTAGAAAGTCAAACTAATCTTTTCATGTCCTACTCAGCAGGAAGGTAAATTTATTTCCAAAATGTTTACCAGTTCCTTTAAAGTTCAGAAAGGTTGATGGAGACTAAATTATCTAATTTAATGTTAAAATACTGATTGAGGAGTAAAAACTGACAAATAACATTTCTGTTGTAGTACTTGAACAATCAGGAAATAACAAGCCTTCATTCACAAGTAGCTTTAATCATGTTAATCATTATTTTACAGCTAGAAAAAAAACAAATGCATTATCACCAGCCTACGTACATTGTAACCGTCATATATTTTTATGCTGCATTTTGTATTGTTTTTTTTATTATTGTGTTTGATTATGTGTCTGTATGGGGCTGCTATCATAAGAAAAGTACATGCATTTTTACAAGTGAAAATTAAGTGACCCAGGGCAGAGGTGTCATTGCACCATATTACAGAACTATGCAGTAGAAGATTTTGTTATATTGGAATTTAAGTCATGTTATGTCATTTATTAATAAAAATGATAACACAAAGCATTCATGTTTATTCTACTAACCAGCTGTAAACACATTAAGTTCTTCTACTTTTGAAACAGTCACGTTTACATAATAAATACATATGAAGTGGTCCAGTTTTATAGTCTCCACTCAGATACACACACAAACATTTATTCTTAGCTAAGCATTCCTGGCAACAGCAATCTAAGGACAACAGAAAGATAGTGCTGTTTGACTTCCAAACCTACGCGACTGAATAAGCACAAACTTTAACATTTCTCTGAGTCCAAGTTACAACACTGGAGTTTTTAAAACAACCCTTCTTCAGGCCTTACAACAGACCCATTCAGAAACAGGAATGTTCCATTATATAAAGTATCGTTCCCAGAGGAAGCGAATAAAAACTGGACTGTATTAAATGCCTTGACCAGACGGCGTGATGCGCTCCTGAACCACCAGGTGGAGAAGATGGTTCTGCTCAGCGGTCAGAAACGGCCTGCAAGGGGAAAACCACATAAAACGTGATCAATATGGAAAATTAAGAATGAGAAGCAATAAAAAAAAAAGTTTCTCACATGATGGAAATTAACATTTGTGAATGCTTACCATAACTCAGTCTGAAGAGACTTTAGAGACTCTGTGTCTTTCTCCTGACACGCCATCTGCAAAACAGATCTGCTGTTATTCACGGCACTAATAAAAACATAACTGCATTCAGAGGACCCTGACGAGGCCTCTGACTTGTCAATGTTTATTCTCTGTTACCAGCCATTCATTCCCAAAGACAGAGCATGCTCCTTCCAGAAGAGTCTTCCTCTACATTTTGTATTATTACTTTTTATTCAATTTTATTTATTTATTTATACAGTTAGTTAAAAAAAAGGTATGGCCTCTGTCAATTCTAATGTTTCACATATCAGGATGCAATGAAAACGATCTGGTCTGTAGTAGGTCTTAAAATTAGGGAAAAACAACTCTGAGACATTGCATCACTATTTTACCAAAACGAAGACAAAAAATACAGAAGCAGTGTGTGAAAAACGTCAACTCGAGATTCAGTAACTTAGTATCTTAGTGGTGAGGTAGTCGGCCTTTGTCTATGCACGGCGCTCTCAAGGTTGCGATCTACACTTAGGTCTTGCTACGCCTTGATTCTTTTCTTTTTCAGCCATTCTCTGTTTGAGATGTACTGCTGTGCTTGGGGTTTATTACCCTGTTGCATTACCCAATTTGGCCAGTTTTTGACTGTCAGCCTCACATCTGACTCCAGTATACTTTGGTATACAGAGCAGTTCAGGGTTGACTCAATGACTGCAAGTTGTCCAGGTCCTACAACTGTAAAACAATCCCAAATCATCATCCCTTCACTACTTGGTGTCAAGCGTTTGTGCTGATGTGCTGTGTTTGATTTTCTCCAAAGTGGCTTCATCTGTCCAAAGGACACTCTTCCAGAATTCTTGCAGTTTGTTCAGATGTGAACCTAAGTCGTGCTTCCATGTTCTAATAGCAGAGGCTTTATCGTACGCTTGAATTGTATGCTTATGCACTTTAACATTTAACGTGCTGAGGCCTGTAAAGTCTGATATGCAGCTCTTGGGTTCTTTGCAGTTTCTCTGACCACTGAAAAATCTAGTCTTGGGATTAATTTGCTGGGACGTCCACTCCTGGGAAGACTGACCGCTATCCTGAATGTTTTCCACTTGTGACCGTCTCACTGCAAAATGATGGACCTCAAATTGTTTGGAAGCAGCTTTATAACCCTGCCTAGATTGAAGGGCAGCAACAGCTGCTTCTCTAATATCATTGCTGATATCTTCCACATTGGCACTGTGATCAGAGATGTTGCAGACCAGCAAACTGCCAAAACGTCTGTGATTAGCAGCACCTGGTTGCTTCTTACTCTCTTAATACCTACAGAAGAACTAAGGGTGTTTTTCACAAAGCACTTCTATATTTTGGCTTTTTTGTAAAAATACCGACATGATGTAATGTGTCATGTGTTGCTTCTTTTTACTTTGATTTAAATTTTAAAAAAAGAAAAGATTTTTAGTGTAACAGGGAAAATACAGAGGAAGAAAACAAAGCTGACAAAACTGCAAATGCAGCAGCCAGAAAAAAAAAAGAAGAATCACTTAACTGCCAAAGGAAAAAAAATATTAAAACAAATTTCCACACACACACACATCACTGTCACATGAAGCCCATTATTTTTCCTGTATGAGACAGGAAGACTGTGCTATCATGAAACTCACCACTACAGACTGCAGGAGCAGGAAAACATTCTCAGGCAGGAAGGTCACTGAAGCAGAAGACAAATCAACATTTACACAATTTCAATAAGTGCGCAGGATTAACGACACATTATTATACTCAAATAGTCGAGTGCTGAGGTGAATTTACATTGGCTGTGAGGATCAAAGGACTCCCATGCGTATCGCTCCAGGATCTGGGCGTGTTCTGGTAACAACTTCTGAGGCGGAGGCTGCACCAAAAAACAAAAAACAAAGCCACACCAACGTTGGACCATTTAAGTTCTGCTGCACCAACAATCCTGAATTTTTCAAGATGCAAAGTAATAAGATGCTGGATAAATAATTAACATTGTCATTAAGTGTAATCGCATTGTTACTGTGGTGTTTTAAAATTGCTTAAGTGCTTTAAAAACCTATTCTGCTTTCTAACAGTTCACCGTTTGGCCAGTGGAGGGCTGTTTGACACTCAAGTATTGATGAGTGTAAATAAAGAAATAAAACTCTATGCAATGCACACAACAGGTGCTTTCATTATGCTAATGTGTGTCCTCAGCTCTCTCGCTCGAGTCTCAGCTCCTCGCTGCGAGAATTAAGTGTGAGACGCGGTGAAGAAACGTGAAAACGGAGGGTCCAAAGCTGCCAAGTGAGAAATCCTTGCATTAATAGCTTGAGTCTCATGTCACATCAAACTGTGAGTCACTACTCTGTGCCTCCTCTGTCCTTGATGTTCATTTAAAGTACACTATATTGCCAAAACTCACTCATCCACATCATTGAATTTAGGCGTTCCAGTCACTTCCATGGCCACAAGTGTATAAAATGAAGCGTGCAGGCCGCTTCTACAAACCTTTGTGAATGAATGGGTTGCTCTTAGGAGCTCAGTGGTACTGTGACAGGATGCCACCTGTGCAACAAGTCCAGTTGTGACATTTCCTCACTACTAAATATTCCACAGTCAGCTCATAGTGGTGTTATAACAAAGTGGAGCAACTCAGCCATGAAGTGGTCGATCACGTGAAGTCAATTGCCACAGACCTTCAAACTTCATGTGGCCCCTTGGACTCGGCCCCTCAGTTCCAGTGAAAGGATCTTAAAGCTTCAGTATATATTGTGGACAATTTCTTATGCCACTCAAATTCATATGAGTGGGAAGGTAGCTGCACGAATACTTTTGGTAATATAGCACATCTGAAGACTGAATTTATATTTATTGCAAAAAACTTGTTCAAGTGCATATTTACATAACCTTAAACAAATGGCCTGATTCATAAACACAACATTGAACATGGCTTTGCACTCAAGTCTGTGGCGAAAGATTCTTTTTGTTATCAGTAAAACCGATGAGCTTACCTCAAGCAGCATGAGCAGAAGCACCCTGGAAATCTCACATTTTGCCACAATGTCCAAAAATGCACCTTTGTTGCCAAGAAAGTAAAATTAAAGATGAGAAATTAAGACATTTTTCCTCTTAAATGTAAATAACATGAAAAATTTGTACAGCAGATAAAAAGAGAATCATCAGGGAATGCTGCTCTTAAATATCACAGTTTTCAAGTTGAGCCGTTTACATCAATTTAAGATATTTGATACAGCTTTAGTAAAAATTAAAAACACAAACTACTAAGGCTGTAATAACACACCATCTTTACAAAACTCTGCTAATATAATTATTTTCAGATGCTCACCAACAGGGGTGGTGGAGCCTGGTAGCTGCAGTCCTCTCTCCTGACAGATTAGCTGCATCTCTGTGAACACTGACAAAGCACCGTCATAATCACCTGGAAAAGATAAAAGTTAATCATAAAAATACAAGTAACACAATCTCACTAACACAAAAGTCACGTCAGATCCTCTTTGCACAACAAACAAACTGCAGATACTCAATCGGAACCAGCAGAACTCACGCGTGAGGATTTTACATGTGGCCATTTCTCCCATCGACAGCAAAGCTTCGATGGGTGTTTGTGTCTGTAAGTCTGCAGCCCTCTGATAATGAACAATTGCCTCTCCTGGTCTGTTCATCTCCTATTGAAGAAGACAGGAGAGCAACAATGAATCATTTTTCCAACATTTGCTTTAAAAAAAATAATAATTCTGGGTCATTTATCCTGAAAGACAGGATTTTTACCTTGAGCGCGTTGCCAAGTTCCAAACACAGGCTGGCTGCCATCACAGGCTGGTTCATTTCAATATACACCTGCAATTCATTTATACATCAGAATTCAGTCACGATACAAGAATGCACTCCACAATCTTTTCTCCAGACCCAGATCTAAGGAAATATTCCATGGAGAATCTGCTTTATTTGCTGATTTCTTCTGGAGTGCATTTACTGCATCACACACCAAACATCTATTTGAAAACTAGAGCTCATCATACCTTAATGGCAAAGCTGTAGCAGTTGAGTGCAGCCTGGAGGTGTTCATCAAAGCCTGGAGCCTGCAGTGCCCTGTTCTCCTTCTCAGATGAGAGAAAGAGGCGGGCAGCATCAGTTAATGCCAGTGCCTCTCCAGGAGCATTAAAGAGAGTCTGCTCACACCTGCAGTCAAGACATCGAGGATGTGTGACAACAGCCGATAGGTCACTGTCACTGACCATGAATGCTACGCTCTCCCTGTGGGCCAATTAAGACTACTGCTGACCACTGATGACTCATCACTACACGGACTGTACCTTTATGAAACAACCTCACATGCTGTTTCTTTGTTTTGTTTAACAAGAAAATGTATCTGCTCTAGAACTTAAAACTGTTAACAAAGAACGTGTGCCATTTGAAAGCTAAATAAGCTTATGATATAAATATAATAATAAAAGTGTGACTTTTTTTCTAATTGTCCTCTTGAGGTTATGCTACTGGTACTTTTGTCAAAAATTTGATTATTTGTGTCACAAATAACTCAAATTTACTTATTAAATGCCAGCATTATTTGGTGAAACAAAAACGAGTAACAGCAATATTTTCAAGCTTCAAGTCAGCCCCCTCTTAAAGTATTTTATGCTTGGTTCTACATTTGAATCTTTTATGATCTGAATGTAGGACAAGCGTGTGAATATTTGATCAATAAACCCGCGTGTGATCCTTGAGCATTTCACCCCAAAATAATGATGATGAGAAAGTTTCTCCAGTTTCCTGGCAGAGATCCCAGAAATTTTGGAAACAAGCAGGAGGGATTTGCTCCCAGTCTTCTACAAGAACATCAGTGAAACCAAGTGCCTCATTACTGAGTGGAGCGGCTCAGCTCACGAGGTAGAGCAGGCCATCTACTAATTAGAAGGTTGGTGGTTCGATCCCTGGCTTCTCAAGTCTGCATGCCAGATATCCTTGTGCAAGATACTAACCCAAATCCCTGTCCCTGTGAATGTTAGGCAGAAAGCACTTAAAGAAATATCATAGAATAAAAGTGCTTGTGTGGGTGAATATGAGAAGTTGTGTAAAGCGCTTTGAGTGGTCAGCTAGAGTAAAAAAGCGCTATACAAGAACCAGTCCATTTACTGACCTCCACAGACAGAATCAAGCTATGAACAATATAACTTTGCTATATACAGTCTCACACACACACAAAAGTGTGTGTCTGTTTAAAGGCAATGTCTGTGTTACTGTATTTGAAATCTATGCATTTTTACCAGTTTGTGCATTGACTGCACAAGTGTCTGGATCTGCTATTGAGGAATTGCTCTCCATTCCTTGGTGTGCAGCCTGCAGCTCTGCAGTGTGCACTTAATGCTGGCCAAGGAAGTCTCAGGATATGCCCCTAATCTAGAAAGCCCTGCACTACTCTGGCACTGCGGGAGCGGCATTATCCTGAAACAAATGCTGGGTGGGTGCTGCGACATGAATGGTATAAGAACAGGTTGGAGGACCTCATCAGAGTACCTCTGTTCACTCAGATGCCAAAAGGCTAGATTTGGTGAGCCGACCAACTTCTGGAGGTGCCACAGTGGCTGGGTGTGTTATGTGCCACGCAGTGTTTAAGGGTTGGGACTAAGGATGTTCCTGGACTAATTTCTTAGTTGACTGAATAAGGGGGGAAAAGATAGAACTAACCAAATAGTTTACAATTAAGAAACACTCAGATATATCGTTAAACTTGAGAATGGTTTAATGTCAAAAACTGTCTAAATGAAGGAACAGCCTCAGCTGGTTCCTTTCGATTTAGATGAGCAGCAGCTCTATCTGAACCCCTCCTGAATGACTGAATTCCTCACCCTATCACTAAGGGAAAGCTCATCCACCTTTCAGAGAGAGCTTATTTCCACCGCTTGTATTGACAAGGTCATTTTTCCACCATAAAAAAACAAACAAGCAATAATAGTGTTACCAAAAAAATCAAGAATTTATAGCGTTTTATTTATAGCGTTTCTCACCAATGATGCGGCAGAGAGCTGTATCGCATTGGGACGCAACAATTTACCAGCACTGTGTATCAATTAAAATGCAAAAGAATCAGATTAAACGACTAGTACGTCTTGTGCCAACTAGTGACAATAGCAACAGTTAGCAATTAGTCATCTAGTCAGACATATCCCTAGTTGGGACTCTGGATGTCCAATCCTTGGCTGATGAGGCTGGCAACCTTAAGCTTCAGTTAAGTGTATTTTATCATGGAGTTACTGATATTCCTGTTGTTCTATCTCTGACAAATGCTGCTGTTCTACATGGTTCTGCAAGAGCCTTTTTCTTGATAGAAACAAGTTTTTCCTTCCCACCACTGCAAAGTGCTTGCTCATAGTGGGTTGCTTAATTATTGGGGTTTTCTCCAGAATATTGTGGGGTCTTTACCTTACTGTGTAAAAGCACCTCGAGGTGCCTGTTGTTGTGCTTTGGCACAATTCAGTTGAACTGAATACGGATCCACTCACCGAGCCATGGCCAGGTTACAGAAGGCAGCATACTGAAGGCAGTCCTGCTGCTTCAGCTCCTTTGCCAGCTGACCTGAAAGCACAGGTAAAGACAAAGCCTGGTGACATTTATTCTGCCTCTAACATTTATTGGCACAGGAGAGGCGCTGACTCTTCTGTGCTGTAGTATAGGTTGGATCACAGCATTTACATGGGTGGACTAATGTGGCACTCACCAAACTGCTCACTTGCTTCCGCCACATTGGGCTTCCGAAGAAAACGCCTACAAAAGAAAACCAAAGCATTTTGATGTTTTAAAACATCTTAGATAGCCAACTGTGACACAGTTAGATAAACACAAGACATTAGTACTGTGGAAAACTACTGGCTAATTCTGGGTATGTTGTCAAACAGCACTCATCGCTTATTTTTCCATGAGCCTGGGCTAAATGTCTAAAAATGACCAAATACTTCACTAGAAAACAGTAAATCAGTAACACTAGCTTAGCCTATTAGCACTAGCTGAAAACCGTTACCTCGCATTCAGTCTAAATAACATTTAGCTATTCCAGATGTTCGTCCGTCTTTCTTTTGAAACAAACAAACATTTCAAAGGCTTACTTTTTCAGTTTATTTGACACAGCTCTGTATCTCGCCAGAAAATCGCCTTCCGCAGCCATGATCAATACAGGGGAACAGACCACACCAGGAAGTCCAACTGACAGCAGCCTCAACTTACGATCTCATTGGTCAGCGTCGACAATAGCGTACGCACGACGTAAAGGAAATGCCCAAATAAGTAGGATGGTTACAGCGCCAGTGTAGAAATACAGAAGCCGGTGACAACAAAGACACATTTATTAAAAATCAACTACCTGTTACCTCCAGTTTCTGAGGTGTGGAGAAGACATCAAACGTTTGACTCCTTTTGATTTCTTTCATAAATAAAACAAATGTTTCTGATTAATTTACACATAAAAAAAAAAAATCAGTTTTAAGCATATAAAATACAACATACTGTTAAACAGCAAACCGAGCGCCTCAACAGAGTATAAAAGAATACACAAAAAAATGCACCTACGCATTTAATAAATCAGCAGTAAGATTTATAAAACTCTCATGCGCAAAAATCTTGAGCCATTTCTTTATATGCTGCTTCCAAAGTGCCAGACTTTGTTGTTATTTTTGTTAATGTGGCATTGACTAATAGTTCTTCTTGTGTTGTTGAGGTCTTGCAAACTTTTTCGCTCATTTTCATTCCAGTCCTACCTGATCATTTTCAAAGGAATGGTTATTTATGCATTTTATTTAATGTTCCTTGTTAAGCCACTTGACTATGACTCATTCAAGCATAAAAAAGGTTATGTCTACACATAAGTCATGTCTTTAAGAAATAGGGGAAAAAACCAAGAGACGCATCTGGCCCTTCAGTTGATCCATCTTCTGTTCACTCAAGCCTCATCAGAAATGGTTTCAGTGGAAGGTATAGCTGTCAATCAGCACTGTTAGTGAAGGGAAAAGGGGAGAGAAGGCTAGGGCAAAATTAAACAAGAACTGGACTGAAAATCAGTGGACACAGGTCTTATGGAGTGATGAATCCAAACTGGAAATTTTTGGCTCAAATCATCATCAGTATGTACGGAGGAGCTAAGGAGAGAGGTACAACAGTGACTATGGGGCTGCGGTTCAACTGGCGGTGTTTGCTGCTTTTCAAAAATGAATGAAACCATAAATACAGGATTTTGATCTTTCACGCAAAACCATTTGGCATCTCATTGTTAGTGACTCAACCTTTCAGCATGAAAGTGATCCCAAACTAACTGAATTAAAAAAAAAAACAGCAATTATCAAAAAACCACACACACGCACACACACTGTCAGTTATGAAATCGATCTCCCCAGAGACCAGACTTTATTCCCCGACATTACTGAAGCGTTGTGAGATCATCTTAACAGAAATGGAACAAAAACCAGTCAACATCCATAGAAGAGCATTGAATGTTCATCAAGGTGCCTGGAGAACTATTCCTGAAGACTACTTAAAGAAATGACAAGAAAGTTGTGTAAGAAATGTCAGGCTTTGGTGGAAAATAAAAGTGCTGAATACTGACTTTTAAGCTCATTGGAACTGTTCAAACTCTGTTTTTGCCTTGCCTGTTTGAAAAAATTGGTGCACCTATTTTCCAGGCAAAATCTAAAGAAATTAAAGACTTTTACATAGTACGGTCGTAGCATTTAGTGGAAACCTTTAGTACTTTTGAAACACTGTGATCATTTTGCTGGCAATGGTTCTGTACCTTTACATATTTGAAACACT
Source organism: Pelvicachromis taeniatus (assembly GCA_015108175.1). Classification (NCBI taxonomy): domain Eukaryota; kingdom Metazoa; phylum Chordata; class Actinopteri; order Cichliformes; family Cichlidae; genus Pelvicachromis; species Pelvicachromis taeniatus. Next base: position 12,284 of record VURO01001945.1, read on the forward strand.
TTTAACAGTCTTTATTTTGTACCAAACTCTTTTTACTTTGCATTTGTGTTTTTTGTTGTTTTTATTGAAAGATGATTCTCTCGGTGACGCTGACATAGATGAGATTATTGACCTAAAAGTTCTCATAAACAGACTCAAAAACACCTTCATCCCCGTCTTTTGTCTTTTGTGCTGCCTGTGGGGGTAAAATGAGAAGCAGGTAAACATTTACATGTTTTATTTTGACACCACATTATTGTCTCTGATATCGTCAGATGTGAAAAGACACTCAAAGTTCGCTGACCTCTTTTTGGGGTTCCTTTTTCTTGGGTTTGGCTTTGTCTTGGCCCTTCTCTCTGCTGGCAGATGAGTGGTCCAGAACATCATAAATAGACCTGGGACGAGGCTCTAGACTCTGAAAGAATTCTTCATGTTAGTGCCCAAACAAAAATGTTGGAAATGACCACATGAATGTAAGGAAGTTCAGGTGAAAGACACTGATGAGAAGAGAGGTGCTCACGGCATAGTAAGACGTAGACTGAGCTTCTGTTTCATCCTTGCTATCGTCCTCCTTCTTTGTCACCTTCTTCTCCTCTCTTCTTTGCTTTTGTTTTTTCTCGCCAGCTCCATGTTTCTCTGTCTAAAGATGGAATTGGATTCATAAAAAAAGGAAAAAGAATCTTAGGTGTGCAGCATACAACTGAGAAAAACACAAGGCTTTTCTCACAGCTGCTCTCTTTCTGGTTTTTTGTCTTGTGTTTGTATTCAGGTTCTATGTGGCTGAATTTCATTTTTGTATCCAATGCACTTGCTGTATAAAAGCTCAAGTCCACTGGAACTACGAGAGAAGCACAGCTACTGATGGGATGAAGAAATTGAGCATCAGTCAGAGTATTAGGTTTTCTAGGCTGTCTCACGGCATTGTACTTTCAATGTATCAAAGGCAGCACTGCAAGCCAAAAAACACAAGAACTGAAATTTGGCTCAAATCAGTGTGTAAATGATTATAATTCACTAATTCAGTAACACCAGCCCCAGTGCAGTTTATGAGGCCATAAAGACATGACAAAACTGGTGGCATGTGACTATTTCCATTAGTTTGATTTAGTTTTTGTGGTTGAGACTCTGAGACAACACTCCTGATGTTGGACAGCTGTTTGTTATTTGTAGTATAATTGCTCACTCTTGTTAAACATCAGTATAATCAGGATTAAATCATATAATCAGTTTCAGATTAAAATTCCCAGTGGGGTATTTTAAATTCCAACTTGTAACTTAATCTGGAACGCACGTCTTGGATTGTGTGATAACTCATGCGATTAATAGTGGGTCAGCGACCCACAGGACCATGTCCAAAGGGGACAACCGTCCCACTAGGGGTTAAATACCTGGGACTTTCCACCATTTGTTTGCAGAACTGAGTGAGCCTCTTGGATCAAGTACTTGTCAGTCATTAAACTATTCTTGAAAACTGGGTAGAGTCAAAACATCTCTCATTAAACAATGAAGCAACTTTGGTGTGTTGTAACCTGCTATTTCTTAACTATTGCCTGCTTATCAGCAGAATCAGTCTTACCCAATGTCCTCTAAAGACATACACTGAGCCGAGCACACTGAAGATCAACAGCACACATGTTAAGACGGCCATGATGATGAACCTTGTGTAATCAGGTTTCTTGTAGCCTTCATCTGGAAAAACCACAAACACATAAGATAAATACATTTTTAAAAAAATGTGTCATCCTGTGTTGGACTTCATCACAACTGGATAACATGCAGATCAAATGTCCTTTAGCGTCTGTTCTGGCTAATTTATCAAGATGTACCGGGGTTTCCAAAATGAGGTTCAGGCCCCTTCAAAGGGTCGTAAGATAAATCTCAGGAAGAGCATAACTACTGGAAGGATAAGGGAGAAAAAAAAGATTTTTTTATTACACAGAATGCTGTTTATTTGTTTTCTTCCTTATGAAATAAGCTATACTTTTTCATCACTACGCATGTATGTGAGCCCCCTTTGTGGGACTGCAAGCATTTAAAGGCCTATTGTTAATATTCACCTTAAAGCAGTGTTACAAGTTATTTTGATTTTTGCTTGTATTTGAAAAGGACGCAACTACACTAGCTGCAAGGTCTCGTCGTAGTTCAGTCACCGACCTCCTCAACACTTACAGTATCTATCAAAGCTGCTCTGATTGAAGCATCTTAATCTTATTTTCAAAACATATTTCAACTGCCCTGCCATTGCAGTAGCTTTCTTTTGAATTTATTGTGGTCATCTGTGACAGGATCACAGATGGACACTGCTTCATTTGAAGAAAGAGGAAGATTTAAAAAGAACGCGTAAGAAGGGAAAGTTGAGAAGTTGCACTCATTGTATGATTACAAAACAATGATCTTCATGTCCTGCATGTCTTTAACTGAGAGCCTTTTAAACACATTTACTTCTTTAAAAAAAAAAAAATCTGAAACAGCTTAACATCTGTAAAAATACAGGGAATCTGTTTCTTATATACCTCAAGGCAGCTCTTCCTTAGTTAGAATACTTTACTGCTGAGTAACTGTGATAAAGATAACTTACAGTTTGAGCTTTCATCTTCATTTTCTTTCTTTTGTACTAACCTCTCACTCGAAGAAACCAATCCACCTTCACTGTTTGATACTGGCAGGAGTAAAGTCCTGAAAGCGTCAGGTTTTTGAGTTCCAGTTGCCAGTAAAAACTTTTCTGTGTGGCATCCATTGTAGGGTTGGTACAACCGTAAATGGTTTTGTTTGCTGGATCGAAGCATGTCAAGCAGCCGTCTTCAGTTTGGTTTACTGCTTTCGTCAAATTGCATGTAATGTTGAGATTTTCACCTTTAAAGGCCACAAAGACTTCGTGCTCCAGACTGATACCTGTGAAAAGACATGTTAGAGGTTCACATTAGAGCTGAAATGACTCAGCGCTGGACCCGAACTAAATCGGCTGCAGTTGATTTATTCTCATCACTCCTTGGTGGTATTTCTACACTAAAGGGTTAGTCGCACACGTAAGCAACAAAAAACACTCATCTCAGTCAAATAAACATCAATCAGAACAGAAATGTGGTGTCTCACTTGGTGAATCCATTTCTGAACACATAGTGAGAAGGAAAAATGAAGGGATCCATGTCAACTTGAAGAAAAGGGTCCAAAGAGATTCCATGGTGCGAATGGGTGGTTTGATAAAGGTGTCTGTATTCTTTTTCGATGACAATGTTTTGTGACTCTATAGACTGTTGAAGTTCCTCTTTCTGCCAAAAAGCACTTCCCCAAAATGTTTGATGGACAGTGACAAAGTGGGCGCTCTAAAAGGAACAACCAAAAACATGGCAGACAATATTAAAGCCTAAAAATACTAAAGGTTAAAGACTTTCCACAGGCAACTCTAAATGGCTTTGTTTTGTCCAAAGAAAGACTTCTTCTGGTTGTAGTTTGCTGTTACGTCAGCATCTGGATGGGAAGCAAAGTGCAGTTTTGGCTTTCGTCCACAGTGAGACAGTGTTGGCGAAGTAACACAGTAAGCCACGAGTGCGCAGCTCGTCATGTGGTTTTCAGACAACAGCAGAAAGAGAAGACTCAAGCAGGGAGCGGAAATAAGCGTGTGTGTGTGTGTGTGTGTGTGTGTGTGTGTGTGTGTGTGTGTGTGTGTGTGTGTGTGTGTGTGTGTGTGTCAGAGTAGGCTTT
>VURO01001945.1:27592-44407 GCA_015108175.1 Pelvicachromis taeniatus
CGGCAAAAAAAAATAAAAAAAATTAAAAAAAATTAACAGTAAAAAAAAAAAGAAAAAAAAAAAAAGAGAAAAGTGTCTTTTGTCTTTACTGTAGTGAAAAGTTTTACTCGGTTTTGGCATTTGAGTAAAACCAAAAAAATGTGACTTTTAGATTGCTCTTCTCTTACAAAAACATGCGCACATACACACACACACACACACACCTATAGTACTACATGGATCATCAGTACCAGTGAAAGTGATAAAAGTCCAAAAATCATTCAAAAACACTCATTTTTGGGCTAAAATTGAAAGTTAAAAAACAGAAATAAAGAAAAGTGTATACATGCAAGTGCTTACAAACACTGGACCCCCCCGCCCCCCCTTCCCCCATCATCACCCTTGTATCATACATACTGACTTGTCAACCAAGAGAAGGAAAGTCTTCTAAAAAAATTTTACCGGGATGTTCTACAAACTAAGTATTAGATCCATTCAGAAAGGATTGTGCTTTGTAGATATCAAAATTTGGTTTGGCAACATGACTTCAAGTCAAACTGGACCAGTGACTTTAAGTAGAATATAGTTTTCATGAATAATAATACAATTTAATGGACAGGGACAGCAGGAATCTTAAGAAATACACAGCTTAGTTTTCACCTTCATATTCAGTCAGAGCAGAGATCATCTGAGTGTCTGATGTGGATTTGGAAGCTGCCTGTTTTTTCTTCTTCTTAGCAACATAAAATCAAGTCAATCGATAACAAAGGTAGTGCTTTTCACACAGTGTCCCACCTTATTTTAGTGTGCTTTCATCTCGTTACTCTCTTTTCCCCCCTTACAAAAGTCTGCAGTTGACACAATCTACACAGGACCTTGAACTTGAGGGCAAATTCTCTTCTTCATCAAAAATCTCAGCATGTGAAACAGATTAGTGGAGAGAGGGAGAAATCAAGGCTACAGTACATACTGAGATTTCTTTTTTATGTTTTATTTGAGGGATTTCTTAATGATGAGTGTAGAAAGGATGACCAAGTGCACAGAGGGGTAGATTTATTATGTATCCAGGTCCACCGCATGTTAATAACCTGGAGGAAAAAGCTGAAATGTTGCTAATGTAGATGAGAAGGTTGATATTATGAAGCTACAATCAGTTAGCTTGGGTTAGCATAAACTGGAGACCAACCAGCAAGCCTGGGGCTGAAAAATGAAACTTAATTTGATTTGTAGTTCCTTTAATGGCGTTTCGAGGTAAACAAATCCCCATAGACCTCCATATTAGGTTGGCTGACTTTACATCAAAAATATATGTATTAAAATAACAGTTTTTGGTCTTTATAGCTTATTTTTTCTTTTAGAAATTGTTAGAAATTCTTTTGTATAACTCATCCATTTAAATTTAGCCAACACATAATTTGCTGTTTTGAATGAGTGGGGTAGGCTAGGCTAAGCTAGGCTACTAGCTGTGTGCTAGGGTTAACCTTAGCTAATTCAAACTGAGTCAGTAAACTGGACATTGTGACTATTTTTGTGGCAAGTAAGTACATGCTGTAACAACCTGTCCAAAACATCTGGTATTTTATTTCTATGTTACTGAGCTCTTATAGGTGAGGAGCGGTACCCCTACAATCAATTATACATCCAGTAAATAGATTCATCATGCTAACAGTGCCTTCTGCTTCCAGAAAGAAACAGAAGGTGAGTTCAATAATACTAAAATTAAGGCTTCAAAACAGGAATATAATACAGTAGTCACTGTCTTGCTCAGTCTAACAAACCAGAACGTCAATGACATATTAGGCTTATGATCCCTACGAATGTGACCCTGACCTTGAGCGCTATCTGGATGATTGATTAGGGGATCACTGTGTGCACATTTCACTGAAATCTAACTAATACTCTTGGAGGAGTAGCAATTCTTTTGAATTGTGGATGGATGCTTTGCCGTGGCAGAAGCTTATTGGACCTTTGGCTAGATGTGCTAAAAATGGAAGTTTCTGGCATGGCAACAGCTTACAATCTCTCTGAAAAAGTATTTATGCCTGTCAATTTGAGATAATTAAACTAATAGGATACAACATGTTATTAGTGAGCCTTACAGGAGCTAATATGTGGATTTTATTATTCTAAGATAGAGCCAGGTTAACCACTTCGTCTTGTTATCTTCAGTCTTTATGCTCAGCTAAGCTGATTGCAAACCTTAATGTTCAGACCCTCTGCAAGGTGTCTTTTAAACTGCAGCGGCACTGTTATGAGTTATGAGATAATTATGTGGGACTGTGTATTAAAAAAAAATTCAAGAGCCCGCTGTGGTCGGTGACACCTGCACAACAGAGCGATAAACCCCTCCTGCCAATCCTCAAATGTGACTCTCTAATGTGGCAGGCAAGGCTTGTAACAGTAATCATAAAAAAAATTAACTGCTCATACCAGAAACAGAGGCCTCTCTCTGAAAGTCCATTATGTTCCTGTCCTGAACAGCAAAACTGTCACGGCCAATTGAGCCAGAGCCAATGAAACGCCACGGTAGCAACAAGTGGACATTAAATACAATTTACACATAATTAATGGATAGTTGACTTCTGGGTCATCTGTTATAAGGAGGTGAGGAGTGATGAAGCTTGTGGAGGTAAATGATTTCAAGGAAAATTACTTGTGGTTAGATTAACTGTGGCATTAATACAAGAAGACAATTCTCTATTTTAACTGTGCAATCCTGCCGTTGCTTTCTTTTATTGGTCGGGGATCAAACTGCAAATTTAAGCTTCCTCTGTGTCTAGATTCGTGTTATACAGTCAGCTAAACACCTCAAACTCTGCTCTCGTATTAGAAATGGTGACTTGGATGTTCTGTTTTCAAACCAATTGATTAATTACTTGCAGGTGAATCTGTCTTTCCAACAGAAGATAGATGGAGAATCAGTATTAGTCCTTTAAGGCACATCCAGCTCGAAATGTGAGACCCATTTGGAACTGCCAGGCAGAAAGAAATGACAGCAAAACAGCAAATCAGTATGATGATGTCGTTTCTGCAGCTGAGAAAAAAAAGACCTTTGCAAATTTTCCAAGTACATATGATGTACTCAGCAAATCATGCCTTTCACATACACTTCACGGCAATCAAAAGTGAGAAAAGTAAAAACAAAATAAACATGAAGAATTGATAGCAAAGAAGAGTCCAAATTACAGGAACCCCCCCTCACCCCCCACCAAAAAAAAGCTCTGTGCTGACATCGGGTCTATCAGACTCCTGTAAATTGGTAAGCTAAGAAAGAATTAACATCATACAAATATGTAACATGAACTATTCAAATAAATAAACTTTAAAAACAATCCAAACCGATCATCATTAAACACTGGAATAATATTCAATAATATTATTAACATTATCAATACAGTTATTGTTAGTGTACCCTGTTACTTCAGCAGAAGTGTTGATTTCTCATTCATGATTGTATTTCCGTTGCTAAACAAAACGTTTGTTTTGGTGTTGAGGAGCTGCAGGAGGGAGGGAAAGACAAAGAGCATGTGACGAGAGCAGAGGCTGGAAATTTGATTTCACCCCCCCTTCCCTACTTCTTCCCTCCCATTCCTCCCTCCCTCCCTTCAGATCTTTCACTGAGCATCAGAGCAGCACCAGAATCCTCTCTTCTCATTAAAAACTTGTCTCCCGCCGGACTTCACCACAGCTTAGCCGGCAGTGGCCTGTGCGCATTGTCCAAATTCTTTCCATTTAGTGGAGTGAGAACAGCACACACGCGCGTGCGTGCGTGCACACACACACATACACACAATTGTGCCTTGTCATTTTCTTCACGCAGAGAGGTCATCAGCCTGTGCTGTTTCTGCTTTTTCCTCTTCCCCTCATTTTCTTCGCCCACTTCAACTCCTCCCTCTTGCCTCTCTCTTTCTTCCACTGTCTTCACTCTCAAACGTCTGACTCAATGCTGGAGAGCTTTTCATAAACGTGTCCATTGCTGGCACCGTTGAAGGGTCTCTGTCCCTGCCCCAAACCTAACGTGTCCCTGCCCCCAGGCAGTAGCTTGTTGCCCCCGTGGTGGTTCCCCATGGGCCCTCCCACCCCACCCAGACACAGCTCTTGGGGAAACCTGGGGGCCACATTGGACATCACCCCAGCTGTGGCAGATGCGGGCAAATAGGAAGTGGCTCCCATGGAGCTGCGGAAGTCCCCTCCTCCTCGGCTGTTGTTGAGAAGTTGCTGCTGCTGCTGCTGCTGTTGCTGCGTCTGTGGCTTTTTGATGTAGTACGGTTTGGCACCGTGTAAAAGACACTGGTCATCACCGAAGGTTGGGATGAAGGGATTCTGGTTCACCTTATCTGGGTAGAGAGATTTAGACAAGGAGTAAGTCCCGGCCCCTCTGCTACCACCACCACCACCACCACCACCACAGCCCCCACCTCCCATCATAGCTCTATCTCTGTCCCTTAGGTCTCTTTCCCCCACCGACCGCCGATGCAACCCACCTTCGCCTCCACGGAACAAACTGCAGGAGGAGCCTCCCTTGGCCCTATCCCCACCTATCCCGCCAAACATGGGAGACTCTCTATCACCTGAATACCTCTCAAACATGTGAGCATAAGGGCTGGGGCCCTCCATGAAGCGATCTCTGTCTTTCAAGCTCACACTCCGGGGCTGTTGAAACTGCCCCCCACTGCCCCCACCCATCCCCATGCGACCTGCCCCCTCCCTCTGCAGGTCCACAAATGTGTCGTATGAGTGCTGCCTCCGTAACACCCTCCCGCCTGGCCCTAGCTTCCTGCGCTGTGCCTGAGTTTGTGTTTGGCTGGGTCCTACACTACCCTTAACTCCAGTGAACATCATGTTGTTATCCTCGCTAATGTTGTAAAGGTTGCTTGGCTGAATCTTACAGGAGTCACAGCGTTTGGATGTGGCAGAGCTGGGACGACTGCTGGTTCCCCCAACTCCGCTAACTGGACACGTGCTGCCTCCTCCACTATGGTGGCACACACTGTGGCAGTTACGACACTCCCAGTCACCCCCTGCTATGCCACCCCCTCCTATCCCTGAAACCCCCTTTTCCCAGCAGGTGTGGGCCTGCTGCCCTGCCGACACCGGGCCAAGCCCATCCGATTTCTTTTCTTTACCTTTGAGGAAGTCTTCCACGGGTACTAAGCTTTTACAGATACCACCACCGCTACCACCGCCCACACCACTTCCACCCTCTTGCTCCCACATGGCCTTGCCCTCCTTGGAGCGGAACTGGTCCGCATAGAAATCCCTCAGGTTCTCTTTATCCCTGCGGAATAAGTAAGGTGAAGCATTACCCCCTCCTCCTCCCCTCTTCCGCTCCAGGGGAGGTGAGACCGTGCGGTGTGCCTGTGGCCCGTGGGGGAAGTGGTGGTGGACGGTGTGGTGGTGGGGTCTCCTCCTGAAGGCGCTCAGCTCTATCTCGTCCTGCTCCCGTCTGCACTTGGCAGATGCTGGCCTCTTTTTCAGGCTGTCCCTGTACTGCTTACGCCGCTTAGCGTTTCCTTCCAGGTTGCCATAGGTGACAGTGTGAGTGGAGATATCCGACACATCAGAGCGAATGTTCCCATCGTCACCCCCTGAGCCTCCCCCACCCCCACAGTACCTGTCATGCCCCCCGATGAGCCCCGTGCTGGATGCACCTCCTTTGAAAGAAAACCTGCCGTACACATTGCTGCCTTTGAACCCACCCTGGCTGGAATCCGCAGGGGTGTGGCCAGCGATCAGGTCAAATTTACTTGTATTCCTGTGAGTCATGGAGGGGCGGGGCTGGGTGGTGAAGATAGGCGCTACCCCTCCCCCCAAACTGTCGCAATCGAACATGCCCCCCTCCAACGAGCTAGCGCTGCCTAAGCTACGCGGCCTATTTGGCGGGGGGCCGGACATACCCAGAGCCGGGTGGTGGTGCCGGTAATGGTCCTGGTACAAGTTGCTGTCCTTCAGGGGCAAGTTGCCAAAAGTCCTCTCCACCTCGCTGATGTAGTCACTGAACATGTTGTCCTCTGGCATGTAGGGTGGCGCAGACTTGCAGTCTACAGGGTGACCCACCAGACTGCGCCGGTGCTCCTGGATATCGTATATAGCCGACTCGCGGCCACTGTGGCTATATTCCAGGGCGGCGTGCGGAGAGCCGTTAACACCTGGAACGGCAGTCATGTCCTTGGCAGTCCGGAGCAATCGCAGAATGTTCGAGTGAGTATTGTTCATGTTCTTCTTTATGGTGGATGAGGGGGAGTCTATGGTGGACTTGTTTTCCTCGATTTGGACTCCATGGATGCAGCTGTAGATACCCTGCAGGGTGGTAATGAGAAGAAAAGGGAAGGTAGAGAGAGATAAAGAGAGGGTGAGACCATGGAAGGAAGAAAGAAGGAGAGCGGGTGATAAGGTATGAGTCCCAAGAGAGATCACAATAACAGCAAAATGTGTGGCAGAAGTAAGGAGTCAAGAACCAGAGAAGGATTTAATGTTAAGAGAGACGGAGGCAGATACCAGACACAGAGACAGACAGAGAGAGAGCGAGACAGAGGGAGGCAAACAGAAACAGGCAGAGGCAGAGAGGTTAATGCATTGCCATGTTCTCTATGACCACAGTCTTGTTTACACACTATTAAACAGTAATAGGGTCTGAGTTCATAAATGAATTTTCTCTGGGGAAGGACGAGGACCCTCACAGCTGCTGCTCAGCCCTCAACCTCAGACACAGAGAACTGAGTGAGAAGAGAGAGAGCAGATCAGAGCCTTAATTGATATCACAAGGGGAGCAGTGAGTCAATAGGTTGGATCAATGTCATTTAAATTTAGCAGACACTTGTGTTTCTGTCTTGTTTCTCTTCATAAACAAAAAAACAAAAACAAAACAGGGATCAATCACTTTTGTCTCACAGGTTTAGGAGACATAACCACTGACTACCTTTTACTCATAAGGTCACCATCCATCAATGTGTGTGTTTGCTATGGTTGGTTAGTAGAAGCAGGATTTTCATGTGAGCGGAAGATATTGCGAGTGGAGTCAAACAAGCATATTTAAATGGGGACTGGGGGAATCTCTGGTTTAGGAAACAGCCAACTCTGAAAGGTCGAGGACGCACTACCCACCAGCCAGTGTTCAGGCCAGTATTCCTCAAAGGCGTCAACTTGTCAGAAACAGTTTCCATCTGCCTCTTAGTCAGTTTCATGAATGCGATTTGTCAACCACCCCCACCCCCCTCTTTTCCTTTATGCCTCCATTCTGTCTTTGGGTCTGCCTTATCTCCGTTTCCGGGTGCTTTGGTGAGCAGCAGCCGTTCCGATGGGATTGTCTGTCTTTATCTGTCTGCATCTATTGCTACTACAGCTGCAGTGAAAGGTAATGGAACAGAGGTTCCTGGCACACCGCTGTGTCTGTTCTCCGCTACTCTTCCTTTGTCCTGTTACCAGTTTTATTCTTTTATCATGACTGTTGCTAACTTATCTTTTTATCTGTCTCTGAATCTTCTTAGCCCCTTGCTGTCCCATCACTTGTTGCATTCTTGCTTTATGTGACCTGCCCTGCCATTTAGAAATATTTCTCCTTTCTCACAGCACAACTACAATCTTCAAGCAGGCATGGCAATGCATGAAAGACATCTGCTTGACTGAACCACTCTTGAGCTGTAGGAGGCAATTCTGAAATTTGTCTGCACTTAAAATTGATTTAATTCAACAAGTAGCAAGCTTTTCTCTTCGTTTGCTTTAGCTTTAGCTTTGTTAAAAATAAAATCTAACAGAGATGGAGGTTGCTACCAATTCAAAAACAGAGAAGACAGTGTGCTTCAGCGCTTATGGCCTGTACTCTCTTTTATTGTCCTTCAGGTCATTCTGAGTTGGTGTAAACCAAATTACCTTACAATTAGAAACACCTTCATCCTTAAGACCAAACACATAAACAGCAGTGTCCCTTTTCCCCCGCAATAATAACTAAGGCAATCTGCATACAACAGCAACCTGCTTCTTAAAAGGTAACATTATGCAAATGCTTGACACCTCAAATGACTATTTATATGGATCCAATTTACATGCTGAGGAGGTGACAAGGTAAAAAACGAGTTCAGCTTCTCTCAGGTTTCATTTTAAGCATGCTACCTCACGTCCCTCTGCTTACAAACAAGCACGGCACAAGGAATGACTTCCAGGAGAGAGGGTCTGAAAATGTGTCCACATCTTAATGATTTCTGTGTCTCGCTTCTTGATGATGGCTCAATTTTTACCTCAGCTCCAAGTTCAGCTATTTCTAACAGACAGAAGCACATTTACTTTTCAGATTTGGATAACAGTTTATGTCAAGCCTCTGAAATGTCTACTTTTTGTGGTCATTTGTTATTTCCAAAGAACCAATCAATTCAATTGAGTTTTATTAATGTAGCACCAAATTACAACAAAATATTCATCAAAGTGCTTTATATTGTAAGGTAAAGACCCTAGAATAATACAGAGAAAACCCCACAATCATATGACCCCCTATGAGGTGCTCATGCCCCCTATGAGGAAGTGCATTGTTGACAGTGGGAATGAAAAACTCCCTTTTAACAGGAAGAAACCTAGAGCAGAACAAGGCCCAGTGAGGGGCGGTCATCTGCCTTGACTGGTTAGAGGTGAAAGGAGGAAGCCGTTCATGTTAGAGTTGATGGGTGTTATCGAGTGTTTGCAGACAAAGTGTCTCAGTACTTTTTTACAGTCATTTTTGTATTACTTGGGTTTTTTTTGTTTGTTTTTTTTTTGCAAGTTTTCCTGGGTTTTGTTTCTCTTTTTTGTACTTAAACCTGGTCTGTTGAGAAACACCTGCGGGATCAAACATCACAGCCATGAAGCATCCTTTCTTCTTTTTTCTGTTTTTGCACATTGACATGTGCACAGCAGAGCTTCAACATCAATGTATGCCAAATAAGTTCTCCAGAGGTGTTACCAAGATGGCTGCCAGGTGGTAAGATCGGCTTCTGGAAGAACTTGTTGTTGCCTATGCTACTCATTTAGGATGCAGCTGTTGTAAATCTATATATGACTGGTTTCATACACACACACACACACACACACACACAACGCATTTCGGGTAGTTTGTCCAAAGTTTCTCCATTCCGCGGTCCAGATGGGTTGAGTGCGTTAAAAATTTTAATTGCCTTATTCATGATGACCGTGTTAACATATTTAGCCATGTTAACAGCGTATTAACACGTTAACGTTGACAGCACTATATATAGCTCATACATATTAACTAACAAGAGTGACACTGAAATGCACATAAATGGATAAAATCATTCTTTGTCTATGACTGGCAGCATTAAATTGACTTTGAATAGATAATAATGGGCTCTTCTAAATATCTACAATGTTGAATTAATGCAGAATAAAGAATTCTGGAGTATTTTGTTGTATCACTGGAATTTCTGTTGTTGTTTTTGTTGTTAACAACCTGAGCTAAAAAAAGAAAAGCCACAGGTAACTCAGGTGAGTCATTGCATCTCCCTGATTGACTCTATCCACCTCAACCACAGCCAGTGGTTTTAAAACAGCCACTCCTGTGATCTTTCTGTCAGGAGGACAGGGGTCAGACCTAAAATACAACACGAGCACACTCACTCTGCTAATGGAAAAGGTGACCCCAGGCTTTCCAGAGCACACGCCCATGAAGCAGAAGCGCAGCTGCCAGTAGAACAAATGTTCACAGATGAAGGTGATGAATGACAGAACCATGGCAGCCCCGAGCATGTAGAAGACCCCTGCCATGTTGTCCACGTCCAGCTGACTGCTCATCACCTCGTTCTTCTCATTGTGGCAGATGCCCGTCAGCCAGAGGGCCTCCAACTCCTCCATCTCACCTGGAGACACATACACACCGGTCAAAAGCGCTGGTCAAGTGTGATGTGCAGATGGGTTGTAGGTGTCTAAATGTATAAATATGTGTACGAAACAAGACGGCACTTGTTTGTTGCTTTTAGATGGGCCGTTGATGCCAAAAACAGCTCAGGTCTCATGTACATGCAACAAATGTCACGTTCTATTATTCTGACTGAATGCCCCCTAGACAAGCCTCCTCATTAAGGAGTGCTTATGCAAGGCTAACCCCTTTGTTGTGTTTGTGGGGGGGACCAAAAATACAACTGCCTGCTGGGACTCGGCAGTCCTAGGAGAGGAAGTGTGCATGGTCATGTGATAAGTATTTCCGTCTAAAAACTGTGCCGCCGCCAGTTCCGCATCCCTGGGGAGATTACTAAAGGGGGAGGACACGTCCAGAGAGATTTGTTTGATCTGTGTATGAGCTTATGGGTGTATATCATATTTTCCCGCTGCTTATATAAAACTATTGCATGTGTGAATGTTTGTACAGATAGGTGTGGTTGTGTTCACTGTGTTTGTATCCCGAGGTGTGAAATTCTGCTTTTCTACCAGATTTGATGGGTGTCACAGAAATAGGCACAAGTCCTTCAACTGATGTCCTGATGATTAAATACCACGAGATAATGGTTCTGTTTTCTAGAACAACAGGTTCTGCATCAGGAGGTTGGAGCGGTGGCAGAAAGAAGTGGTTGACACAATATCAGATTTTCCCCACACGCTTACGATTGATGTGCATCCAGTGTTTGTCAGTTCAGAGTGAACACTATCACAAATTAACACCAACAAAGTCCAATAAGAAATGTTTTTAATTCACTATTGTACCTAATGAGGCAAATAGCAAAATCTAGCTAAATAAAAAGACATGGATAAACAAGTGTGAACAAACACCATGTATCCAGTGCTGAGATTACATGCAAAATATCACAAAGCAGCAGAGCACAGTGACTCAGTTCAAACCAGTGCTCAGAGGTTCTGGTATTGTCAATACAAGGAGATGACATCACAGATAGTTTGGGAATTTTGTGTTTTGCACAATGAAAACATGTTTACACCAAGAAAATGTAAGAACAAAATATTTGATGGCAACAACATGTTTGAACAAAGTTGTGATGGGGCAACGATCACCACTGTTTTGTGTCCATTAATATCTGCATAATAATGTTGCTCTTAAACCTGTATATACCTTTCAGCATTAATGGTGCCTTTCCAGTTCATTAGACTCTAACAGCATTCCACGAGCGATACAGGCTTTTGAACTGAGGTCTGATAACAACCCAGATGGAGCCGCTTCTCTTTGGTTTGGAGAATGCAGGGTCCATATTTTACGAAAAGAATTTCAAATTCAAAATTCACATTTTCCACTTTGTCTTACTACATTTTCAAAGAGCTTTGGCTCCAAGAAGATGGCAGTGTTTCTGGATCATGTTCATATATGACTACATTTTTGCAAGATAGAACTTTAACCTACATTTTTAGCTGACGCAATGAACCGTCCTCACAGACAATGATTTCTGGAAGTGTGTCTGAGTCCGTGCAGTGATTCTATGACAGAATCATGTGGTCCTGCACAAGGGCCCAAACATCACAAGCAGTATTGATTTTTAGCATTGTCCCTTGCGCACAGAGATTTCTCTGAATGTTTTGTTGATATTATGTACTGTACATGATTAGATATTCAGTTTTGCAATTTCACACTGAGGAACAATATTCTGAAATTAGTTTGAAGTTCCACAGTTTGAAGACAATTTGTTTGCAGATTGGTGAATCTCTGACCATCTTCGCTTCTGAGAAACTTTGCCTCTCAAAGATGCTTTCTTTATAGTTCAGTTCAATTCAATTTTATTAATATGGCACAAAAGACAAAACAATACAACTTAATGCTGTAAGGTAAAGACCCTACAATAATACAGAGAAAACTGAGAAAACCTTAACAATCACATGACCCCCATGAGTAAGCGCTTTGGTGACAGTGGAAAGGAAGCAGCAGCAGAATGAGGCTCGGGGATGAGCGCCCATCTGCCGCTCAATGGTCCAGTCATGTTACTGACTGATTGTAAGTGAACCTAATTAGTTACAAAATGTTCCTCCAGCTGTTTCCTTTTAGTACCACTTAATTTTCCAGCCTTTTGTTACCCCCATCCCAACTTTTATGAAAGGTGTCGCTGCCAAATTCAAAATGAGCTAATATTTGTTTTATGAAATATTAAAATGTCTCACTTTCAACATTTCATGTTTTCTGTATTATACTGTGAATAAAATATGGCTTTAGAATATTTGCAAATCGATACATTCTGTTTTTAGCTGCATTTTACACTTTTTTTTTTGTTTACTTTTGTCCATCCATCCATCCATTCGCAGCCGCTTATCCTTTTCAGGGTCGCGGGGGACGCTGGAGCCTATCCCAGCTGTGTTGGGGCGAAAGGCGGGGTACACCCTTGACAGGTTGCCAGTCTGTCGCAGGGCTAACACACAGAGACAGACAACCATTCGCACTCACTGTCACTCCCACATTCACACCGATGGGCAATTTAGTTTTGCCAATTAACCTATGACATATGCATGTCATCTGTGTGCATAAGTTGAGGTAAGTTGAGGTAAGAGTAAGAAACACAGTACTATTGAACAAGGCAAACCTGTGCATGTGTTCGAGACTCCACTGATAAAACAAAATTATTAGACTTGCTGGGACAAACAGTAGGTTGGTACATTAAGACCAAAATGAGCCTCAGTGAGGGATGAGGAGCATAGTGTTATGTGGTAGTCTTAAGATGGGTGGCTGACAGTTTTTTCATGCTGATGAGTACCACACAGATAGCCATTAGATGGACTAAAACAAGGAGTACAACCTTTAAACTTTGCAAACCATTGCAAGGTGATTTCTTTTGGTGATTAAAAAAGTACTTCTGTCACATCAACAGAGCTGAAACAATGGAATGAGCATCGCGTCGCATAAGGGCAGAAAGGTTTGGGAAATAAATGGCCTCAAAAAGGGAATTTACATGATCAAAGTGGTGCGAGATTGCCTCAGAAATATTTGATAGTTTAACCCACTTTTTAGACTGACTTCTGTCTACAAAGCACAAATGGGAATTCATTGATTCCCTTTAAATTTCCAAACAGATGCTCAGCTCCTACATGATTGATTCATCCAAACAATTTGCAACATCTCTCCAAACTGAATACTTTCTGCTATTAAATCGGCATAGTATGCACTTTTTCTTTGGTCCAACTATGTGAACCACCAATATCTATTAATAAAATTCTCATATTACTCTGCTTATTCTTATTTTTCATCTTTCCCACCCCATCCCTCTCCTCCACTTTTACCTGTTCCTCCAGATCCTGGATCATTCCTGGCTGTTCTGTATGCAGTGCCACTGTTTCCTGTTGCAAAGCCGCTACTGACCCCCTTCCTCTCTGCATACAACTTGTTCACATTTTGACTCCAACAGGAAGCAACAGAAATGAGCAAACATCGATGAGTCTGATCTCTTAACCTGTATGTGTGTTGACGGCTAAACAATCTGCATGAGGTTATGAGAGGTAATGTTTGATGTGCTGGCCTCGTGTACACGGCAAGATTTTACTTCCATTTCGATAAAATCGTGGAGACGTGTCACAAAACTCAAGCGTCCACGCAGCTACATGTCACAAACACATCCTTTCACAAGCCAGCACTTTAATGTACGCCACTCGGGAAGTTCCCAACAGTGTGTGTCGACGTCTGGATCAATCTGACTCTGAACGATCTGATCCAAGGTGAATGTTCTCTCCGTACTGACCTCTTTATCCATCTCGCACAGCACAATGGAAAGTGATAGCACCTCGAAGGCCATGTCTGTGTGTGTGTGTGTCAGCGTGCTGTAGAGTATAGGATCTGGCAGGTAGTGAGGTGAGCAGTGTGGAGGACATGCTATCAGTCGAGGTGAAGAAGGTGTATAATCTGAAGGCAAAGATTTACATCAGGAACAGTTGTGTCTTTTATATGTAACTTTTCCTGAGGTACAAAATGTAACAGTACTACCAAAACCAAGGCTGGTAGTTTTATTTTTTATTTTTTTTAATATAGAGGCGTACTGTACAAGAGTCTTGAGCCACCTAACTTTTTAAAGTTTTGCTTGGAAAATGTAGAATAGGTTTATTGAATCATGCAAACATAGATGAAAAAATAAAAAGTTAAACAGAATTTGTACAGTCAATATTTGGTATGACCACCTTTATTCTTCAACACAGCCTGAACTTTTGCTAACAAGCTTTTTGGTAGTTTTATTAAGCAGTCTTGAAAGTTTTCAAAGGCTTCTTGAAAGACACCCAAAGCTCTTTGGATGTTGTCTGCCTTTTGTTCTCTTCTCTGTCACAATGATCCCAAACTGCTTCAATAGTGTAGCCGTCCAGGCTCTGGGTTAGCCAATCCATGACTGATAACACTGCATGTTTTTCTATTCAGGCATGATTGTACTGCACCGGCAGAATGTTTGGGATCATTGTCATGCTGAAAACTGAAACTGTTGCCAATCAGATGCTTTCCAGATGGTAAGATTGGCTTCTTAAAGAAGAGACCATTTCTGATTAGGCTCCAGCAGAATCTTTGCTAAGTTGTCTGTTATGTATTGACACAACATCTTTGTACCTTGAGTTTGGTACCTTTTTATGCTTGAATAATTCATAGGTCACAGTTAAAAAAAAAAAAAAATAGAAAAAAATCCCTGTAAATAATCAGGAACAAGGACTGGACTGAAAACTAGTGAAAAAGCAGTCAATATCCAAAGAAACACTTTGAAAGTCATCCTGAAAGCCTTGAGGACGACTGCTCAAGACCACTTTTAAAAAATTACCAGAAAGTCTGGAAACAAAATATAAAGAAATGCGGGATGGCTCAAGACTTTTGCACAGCATTAAATATATAACATTAAAGGTCAGACTTCAGTGTGTGAATCTAAACACAGAGAACAACTGTTGTTTAAGTTTAAAGGCACCGCTGTTTAACCTTCCTGGTCGGGCATTTCATTTCAATTAATTAATTAGACTGCATTTCCTTTTCACAGCTACAGGAGTGAATATGCTAAGGACATCAAACTACAGTATTTTCCTTGGGTGCTTTAGTTCCCCCTCAAGTACCCATTGAACGTTTCCTTTGTTAACATTTCTAACTGGACTCATTTATACAAATAATATAGTCTATATTCAACAGTCGCATTTTTCATGGATGGAGAAACTACCACCACTAATAAACTGGTGACAAGTTAGGGATTTACAGTACATACAGTCACATGAAAAGAGCTGCAGGTTTCCCAGCAGTTCTAGGAAAAACTAAGTACACCTTTACTGCCTCCACAGGAATTCACAAGGTAAGTAGCAGCCAGGTGCTACTGGCTTGATTAAATGATTGTCATCTAGTGTAAGCACTTCTACAAAAGCAGAAAGGTTTTCAGTTTTCTGGTCTGGAGCATTTAGGTGTGTGTTAATACAATGCCACAATCTTCTGAGAAGTGGACATCCCAGCACCTCCAATTCACCCCAAAGACAGACCGAGCAATTCTCAGAGAAACTGAAAACAACCCTGCAGCCTCAGTTAGCGTGTTATGACAGTACAATTAGAAAAAGCCCCAACAAGTATGTGGCAGGGGCTGGGTCTGTGACCCAGCATTTTGAGTTTATTTTTGAATTTCTTATATGATATTGGAAATATGTTAAGTTCTTGTGTTGTTATTATTATTATTAGTTAGGATATAGTTGAGTTTTATTCTAGTTTTTGATTTAGCTATGTGTCTTGATTTATGAGTCTTTTCTTGTCCTCTATGTAGTTTATCTGTGTCTGTGTGTTTCTTTCAGTCTTTGTCAGGTCGTCTGTTTTCTTTCACCCATGTCACGTCAGGTTTCTAGTGTTTTCATGATTCTGTTCAGGTCCTGTTCATGTTTCAAGTTCATGGTTTTCGCCTCATAGCTTCACTCATGATCATGCTCATAATCATGTTCATGTTTCTCTTGTCATAGTCATTCTTAGTTTTTCCCAGTTTAGGTTTTAGTTCTCACCCCTGTTTGCCTTGCTTTGGTTTTTGTGTTCATGTTAGTTTTTACAGCCAAATAAACAGATCGCTTTCTCCTGTGTCTGCTTTTGGGTCCGTTTCATAAATTGAAGTCACAGGACCTTGGACGATTGCAGCCATTGAGTCAGCCATGAACTCCATTAAACTTGGTTCATGCAACAGAACAATGATCCCAAGCAGACCAACAAATCTATAAAAGAATAGCTAAAAAAGAAAACAACTGTTGCAATGGCCCAGTCAAAATCCAGACATTAAATGTTGTGGTCAGACCTTAAGAGAGCTGTGCATAAACAAATGAATGCAAAAATCAATACAGTGGAACTCCAGGTTACAAGCAGCCCTGTATACAAGTATTTCGATTTACGAGCCGCGATCAGAGCAAAATTTCTCCCCGGTGTACGAGGCCTGCCTATTTTACGAGCCGAGCTCCGATACGTCACCGCTGTAATAATGTGAATTATTGTTTATAAGATGATTTGTTCCACAGTGGATCGTGTTGCTGCACGGATGTTTTAGAGTGTGACACGAGTAAGTTGGTGTTGGGCCAGAACGTCAGGCTGTATGCTGTTGATGTACATGGCAGAGAGTTAACCTGAGTCACCTGACTTATTAATAAACCTTACTACCCCGTTGGGTAAAAAATAGATATTCTGGAGTCTGTCGTGAATGAGACCAGAATATAACAACCGCTAGTTTCCCCTTCGCCTTACCCGGAAACTTCTACCCAGAGTTTATCCCTTTATGATGACACCTGTTTGGCTCACGTCCGTACGTACATACAGTTAAGAAAGTGCAATTTTAGTTTTGTTTGAAGTTGTTTTAGTTTTACCGTATGTGTACTGTACGTATCATGCCTCCTCTCTCCCTCCCTCCTTCCTCAGCCGCCCTCCGGTAACTGCAAAGGTTAACTTTGCGTTAATTGCCGCCAAGG
>VURO01001947.1:0-14641 GCA_015108175.1 Pelvicachromis taeniatus
CCTCTCTCCATCTCCATTAGTCACGTTGAGCTTTCAGGCAGGCGGGCAGCAGTGAACCTCCGTGATAACCTCCCTCAGAGCCGCGAAGAATAGCAGTGGGTGTCAACAGAGAGAGACACTCCTCGCTGTTTAGGGAATTAACCTCCTAGCTAGGAAGACATGTCAGTTTGACTAATGTCAGCTTGATACTGCTCTTCCACTGAGCATACAGTAAGTGCTCATGGACCTGTGCGGGCATACCTCTGCAAGCAATTAAAACAGGCAATGGCTAACAGAACCAGACCTAAATGTCCTGCAGTGACACTGAGTCCACTGTAATTCACTTTTATTGTCTGTATACACCAGAATAAAACAGATGACAGAAGCTCGAAAACACAGATGTCTGTCGACAGTGTTTTTCCAGAGTTAAATGAACCGAGACGCTGATGATGTGACGATGTGATGTGATTTGAGATCATTTTGTGTTATTTACATGCGTACATCATAAAGAAACATTACATCTAGATGCCTTTTGTTTATTTATGCATGAAAAAAAGATACTTCTGTTGAGACCGACTTTATGTCATTACAAGCACAAGCGCAACGATATAATAATAAAAATGACGACAGCAATAATGAAAATTGGTGTGATTTGCAAAATGACACCATTGCCGGGAAGATTTCTTTCCTCATCTTTGTTGGGGCCTGTGTGGCGTCGCGCGTATACAGACTTGTCGTGTTTATGTACACAAGTGGCATTTGCCTTGGAAAACTTTGCAATTCACTGTAAGCAGTATTAAAATCGAGCTATTTTCTGTGTTTAGATGTGAAGATTAAAACTCAATTGACCATGCAAATTTGAAAATACACTATTTCATTTCAGTCCACCCATCTATCTATGGCAGTAAACCTATTAGAAACACCTCTCAATGAAGGAGAATTTAATGCTGCTGCATTACTGCGCAGCTTCCTAATGCTCCAAATGAGCTGAATCAGTAACTCTCCAACTATTTCAGCATAAACAGAAATTTACTGTGTAACGTTTATGAATGCGAAATTCATTGCGAGGCTGTTAGACTGCAGTATTTAAATCTCTGTGTCCCATCTTCTACCCCTCCCTGAGTCTGAGTCATCTGAGTCTAATATTTGTCTTTAGTGTTGCATTCTCTCCGGCCTGTAGTTTCACCCTTTCTATTTTTTTCTCTTCCCTCCTGAGCTGTTGCTACAATATTACATTTTCACAGAATAATCTTAATATGTGTCAGTTAAATGCTGCGACGAATTCATCTGTTTGACACGCAGCCTTTAAAGGAGTGAGAATTTCTCTTCATGTGTGGCATTTTCTGTGATTACTCAGAACAGCATGTTTTTTGTCTCCCTACAGTATCTTCAGGATGTTCTCGGCAGACAGGAAACGAGTGGAGACAGCGTTGGAAAGCTGTAACCTCCCTTCTGGCAGAGTGAGACTCCAAAATACCGAAGCTCTCTTTTTTTTCTAGTATTACTGTCGCCTCATATTTCCTCCGTCCCTGAACCGGCTTCCGTCTCCATCTCGTCCTGTCTCTTTTATGTACAGTTGCTTTCATCCATCCATCCATCTGTTTCTGTTCTGACTATTCAGCTCATTTTGTCATCTCCTAAAACACAAACTGATTGCCGCTTTGCTTATTCGTCTTACTTTCTGGATGTCTGCATGACTCCCTGTACAGAATGGGTTTAGCCTTGTTTGATATGCAACAAATAGACCCAGTGGGAGCAATCGAGATGACAAAAGCTGTTTTATCTCTACCTCTTTTAGATGCCACTAGAGAGAAGCTGCACCCTAATGCATAGAGGTGCAAACAGTGCTCTGCAAACAGTAGCGAAAAATTTTCATCCCCAGAAGTGGGAAACTGGTGTTCGGTGCTGCTCTGAATGCATGCTAAAATGTATTGATATGTGTGTAGTAAGGCAAACACGCTGTAAAGCTAATCGGAATTGGGTCAGGTCACTTTCAGATGTGACTGAACTCATATAACATGTTTACATTTAAATTACTCACTGAAAAGGTTATATCTTACATTAAGTCTAGTGAAATTAAATGCATTTTGGAATTTTCAGCATTTTCAGTTGGTTAAAATCAGAATATATAACATACCTGACGCAAAGCACAGGTGTTCTGTGTGCATACAAGCGAGGTTCAGTTCTTTTTGTTACAGCAGTTTTCTTATCGAATCCCAGAAACACTCATTCACAGTAATATAAAATGTATTCAAAACGCAATAAAAGAACCTTTGACAATGTACAATAAGATCTGATGGCTCCCTCATTTTAAATGTAATCTCAGCTGATTATAGCTACTTATTATTTTTAATCTGATTAGCGAATTGTGGCCAACTTTGGCTACAATCAATGGCTTCTGACTACGATTCGAATTAATTTATATATATACACACACTGGAATACAAACACACACCCACAGAAAGAACAAGCTATACATAATTAGCACAGGGAGAGAGAGCAGGAGGTAAAAACCGATTGCTGTATGAAGGTCTGCTGGGATTTGCTGTTATTCCATTGCACAAGTAATTACAGCTAAATGGTATTGCTGTTAATCCCTCAAACGCACACACTCCCAGGCAAAAGCACATACACAGCCCAGCTCGCACCAATGTCTTTTGAATGACTCAGTGAGTCTCAACAGGGCTTGACCTGCCTCTCCCCTACTCCTGTGCATCCTTCCTCACCTCCCTCCTTCCCAGTCTTTTCTAAGGCTGCGTGGTTCTGCTCTGTTTCTTGCTGGCAAAATGCTGTTCCCTGCTGCTGAGCACGCTGTGTCTTTATCATACCTGTTTGCCTCTGATAGCTCTATAAGAAGCCCTCACACTAAGTGAAAATTGCAAGCAGTTACTTGTATCTTTGTAATTGCTTCAAGAGGGCCAACTATAAGACGGCAGATGGAATGACAGATCTGTGTTTCTTTTAGTCACATCAGTGGGTTAATGGATTGATGTCTTTACCCCAGCAGTACTCTAACTAGGACGTCTGCACAACATGAAATGTCTTAGTATGCAGGGAAAGTTTGAAAATATGTACGTACATTTAAAACCAAAGTTCTTTTCACTATAATAAAATAGAATAAACAGGTTCCTAAAAAGTATTTCTATACACATTCACAGTGTTTTCATCAAACAAACCAATAGCTGCCAATCCTCCTGTCACAGTTCCAGAAATCATTAGTTTCCGAAGGCTTGAAAATATATGTCTTAGTTTTATTCATCTGTAAAATTTCTAATTTGGTCATCCCAAATTTAACCTGTATTTTAATAATAAAAGGAGTTAAGGAGCCCAGATTTATCATTCAACCTCTCAGTTAATAGTGGAGAGTCAAACAATATGGCCTCTGTTTTTTGAACTAATTTAACTGTAAGAAATTGTGGAACATCAAATTTTAGTGTTATTATTTTAAATATTAAATTATATCCAAAATTCACTCATTGAGCCTTCTTGTGGAACAGTGATATCCAAGATGCTATCTTGTGAATAATTTGACCCCGAAGGAGAATGTGCAAAGAATAAAGAACAGACCTCAAGACACAGACCTCTGTGGAGCTCCAGATGTTATAATTGCTAATGCAGAAGAGTATTTTCCAATGTTAACTGTTTAATATAGGATTTAAACCGGTTAAGAGCGAAACCCTTAACTTCTGCACAGTGCTCGAAGCACTCAATGAGTAACTTGTGGTCAACAGTGTCAAAAGCAGCGTACAGCTCCACAGAATTAAGACAGAACAACCAGAATCAGCAGAATATCAGAATATTGTTTGTTACTTTCAAAACTGCAGACTCAGTTCTGTGAAAGGTCCTGAAACCTGACTGAAAGGTCAGGTTGTTCTCGTGTAGAAAGGATGAAAAATAAACAAACGTTTCCTCAAATTTTAGTCAAACTTGCAGTTTTGATATAGTATCAATAATGCTCAGAGCATCCACTTCCACATTTTTGTCTTTTAAGTAGCACTTGACAACTGCACCAGAAATGAGGCTCGTATTTGTCATTCTGAGGACATCACAACCTGATGTAAAAAGATTAATAAAATTCCTCATTAAATCAAGATGGAAGAACAGAAGTGGAAGGTGTCATATGAGAAACCAAATCTGACTTCAGAGGTGCAAATAACCAGACAATAAGCAACAGGATTAACTCCAGAAATTAGAATATTTATGTTTCAAACCTTATATTGAAAGAGGTCCTGAAAATGGAAATACTACTATATATACACAACTCAATAGTTCCTATGCAAGAACTGCTTGTACACACAGATTTGTTCTTAAGCGACAGCTACAGGTGATTTGTTTGATTTTCAAAACATTTAGAGATAAGCTAAATGGGCTAAACTGAATAATTGTGTTTCAGGCGTGGGTGTCTTTTTCCCGAGATGATACAAATATAAAAGTCACTTTACTGTGCACATAAGATCATTACCTTAGATATAGAAGACACAAGTAAGCATCTCATAGATAAAGAGGATGCCAGTGTGAAAGTTTTTGTAAAGCGTGTGCTAGGATCAGTACATTAAACTGAAAATAGAGTTAAACACATTTTATTTAACAAATAAAAACACAGTTTTGTGGCACTGAGGCACGCAAGAAAAGTCTTCTCCAGAGCATCTGTCATTGTGGAAAAAGGCTTTTACCTATCAGCCTGTACATTTTAAATATACTTTTTTTTCTTCTGCCCTTCCACAGTACGTCCAAACACTCCTTCAATTTATTTACCTATGTTACTTTTGTCTGCTGCAGAATGACTCCATTCCCCAGGAAGACTTCACTCCAGAGGTCTACAGCATGTTCCTGAGCAACATCTGTCCTCGACCGGAGCTGGACCACATCTTCTCTGATGTGTAAGTACTCTGTTTCTCTCTGTAATCTCTGTGTGTGGTAATAGTAACTTTTTCCACCTCCACAGAATATGGAAATTCTCAGGTTAAAATGTCAAAAAAATCATAATTGTTTAATTTTTTTCCCCCAAATCATCTGTTGCTCTTTTTATACTTGTAGCCTTGATAGGAACATTTGGTTTCCCAGTTTCAAGCCATATCCATTTATCTGTTTATAAGAAGTTTATTAGCCCAGGAAGGTATGTTTTAATGTCCCTGGTTGTGACTTATCGAGCCTAGCTGGTTTGGCCTCTCGTGCTGCAGAAGCAGAACTGCCCTTTGGCCCAGAGGGACTGAGACTGTCAGTGGAGGAAGCACGCCAGCTCGACCGATTCTACTCCAAGTCATAAATCTGTATTTTAATCACAGTTAAGTGAGGTAGCCGGAGAGCCAGGAGGATGCAGAGAAGATAATTTAGTCGATCAGGCTTGGTTGTGAAAGGCCTTTTTAATGAATTTTCATAATTTGCTCAAAACAAAACATTTAATGCTGTTGTTTTGCATGTCTGCTGCTCTGCCTCGCCACGTCTTTTTGCACTTTAATTACAGCTACTCTCCTCCATCATTTTTTTCCTTGTCTCCTTACCCATATGCTATTTTTTTTAATCCTATCCATGCACCCACACCTTCCTCAGCAGCCCTTTAAGATGTTTTGTCTATTTTTTTCTCATTTCTGCCTCATTCCTTTCTTTGCTCAGGGGGGCCAAGAGTCGACCATACCTCACAGTGGAGCAGATGACAGAGTTCATTAACAGTAAACAGCGAGACCCTCGTCTGAACGAGATACTCTACCCTCCTCTCAAGCCAGAACAGGTCCAGCTGCTGGTTGACAAATATGAACCCAATGCTTCGCTGGCACAGAAAGGTCAGTGGCTCAAATTTCTGTCAATACAATCCCAGGCACACTGACAAGCTTATGTGTACGCAGACTTGCACGTAACACCTTTTAGTACAGATCGACTTAATGATAGCATGCAAGTGATTTCGAGTCAAAACTATCGGAAAAACACCGGTACATTATGACTGCTGTGTGTTTTACACTGTCGTCCTCTACTAACTCTGCACTCCAGCCGCTACCACCAATAAATTTGGCAGGGGTGTTGCCATAGAGACTGCTGGATGGTGTCCAAAGCTTTTGCAAGTGAGGGGACATAGTGGGGTGCCAAGGAGTCTGTAAATACCAAACACTCACAGTCAAACACACATAACCGCCACCAAAATGTTCCACCTGTTTCAAGCTTGTGCTAAACTTACTGGAGGAAATTTCCCAACATTTTATTTTAAATAACAGACTACGCTGCTTGGAAAGTAAAGTGTGTACGATTTGTGTTGAACAAAATATAATAAATAGCAAGTGGAGCGGAGCAGAGGACCTGTGTAGCAGTGTTGAACGTATTCAGATGTTATGCACACATGCGTCCAGTGTTTGGGAGTCAGTTTACAGTACGTTCATTCATCAGTGCTTTTCGGTGTTTTTTGAATGAACAGTTCAAACCTGTTTCTAAACTGAAATCTTTGCAACAATAAGCATATGATCCGATGTGTCTGTTAGTTAAAGATTAAAATGAGAATATCTATGGTCACTGAAAGAGCTTAGTGCACTGTAGTTTCGAGCTGCCTCTCCTATGAAGTCATGTGAGAAAGAAAGTTTTCACAGGACTACACAGAGTGCTATGAAATTTCTAAGTAAACTCCATGATTTAGTAGTATGTAGAATCACCTTTAGGAGCAATAATTTGAAGTGCTTTGTCAGTCTCACATCGTTGTGGAGGAATTTGGTCCGTCTCTCTTTTACAATGTTGCTTCAGTTTATTGAAGTTTACAGACACACAGCTCTTCTGAGATCTCACCAAAGGTCTGGACCTTCTTTTTTATTGGGCCATTTTGTTGTAGATTTGCTGCTCTGTTTGGAACCATTGTCCTGTTGCATGTGCTAATTTAGGCCAAGCTGCAATTCAGGTGGTCTCTGGAATATTTTGGTGTAAAGAGGAATGTACAGTCCTCCCAATGACTGCCAGTCCAAATCATCACCCTCCACCACCATGCTGGGAGATGTTATGAGGTGTTTGTGCTGATATTCTGTGACATGTTGGTGTTAGCCAAACATGGTGATGTGCATTATGGCTACACGTCTCTACTTTGGTCTGTCTGTCTGTCCAAAAGGACATTGTTCCAGAAGTCCTTTGGATTTGTTCAGATGCAAACCTAATCTATGCTTACATGTTCTTTATAGAGAGAAGAACCTTTCTCCTCCTGACCCTTTCCAAACAAGTTTGGATAGTCTTTTTCTAACTCTACTGTCATAACCTTTAACATTCAACATGCTAACTGAGACCTGTACAGTTTTATTTGTGGTTTTGTTTTTACAAATTCTCTGAGTATTGCACAGTCTGACCTTGGGATGAATTTGCTGGGAGGAGTGTGGCATTGAGTTAACACATATTTGAATGTTCCAGACCAGCAAAGTGCCAAAACCTTCCCACTTCCTGACGATCAGTTATTTGAGTGAATTTGAATAGCAGAAACGGACTGCTATTTACCCCTTTAATTTCACTGGAAGCAGTTTTTCACAGAGTCTGGCGAAGGCTTTCTTTTTCACATGTCTGTAGCTGTCTGTGTAATACAAAGTAAGGCTTAGGTACCTAAAATTGAAAGCGCAATAAATAGTTTGCCTGGTTCCTTTCAAAGGATTAAACTGCAGTAAATCTAAAAGGTATAAAGCAACAGTTCATGTTTTACTTTTATGTGCAGGACTTCAGCACCATTTCTTGATCTGCTATCATTTAGCACTTTGTTATGTCCGTTGGCTTCTGGCTTGCTGATTTGCTTAATGTGACCTATATGTTGTCTAAGTGGCAACATGTTGTTGTTTGTGGTGTTTAAACTCGCTCGTCTTTTTTCATTCCCATGCTTATACTGTATATAGATATCAACCATCTGAATTAATAGGAAAGGGATTTACAGTATTAGGGGTGGTACAGAATAATATGTAAAGAAATGAGATGGATGAGTCTTGGTGAGCCAGCACTCCTGGACATGCTGTGCTTTCATGATGTCTCAAGTGTCAGTAGACCCAGAGCTGCCAGTACTGGAAAACATCACACTCCAGATATCAGGCAGCAAGGTCTTATATTTGCCAATTCAAATTTTATCTGTGCTACAAAAGCATCTTACACAAGTGTGCCAAAATAGATGAGTTGTCAGACGCCATTTACAGTTTATTATGAGCAAAATGCTGGGTTGATTTTTCTCCCCTTAGTCTTAGACCAATCGCTGCCTTTGAATATGCCACCTATAGATGTATTTAGATTACTTACTCTATATATTATTTACCTTTTGTTAGTATATTTTCTCCTCTTAGGGACTAAAACATCAAAATCTATTAAAGCTGGGAAGTCATCAATCCACCCGATTTCTAAGCTGTGTATTCAACAAGGGTTTGGTGAAAATGGAGAAAGCATTAGGCAAGAAGTCTGGGTCAGGGGTCTGCTTCGTACAGATTGATTATTCATCACAGAGCTCCCGGCAGTTTGGGAGTTAAACCTAATTCTTATCTCCTTTGTCTTTTTGTGTGTTAGTGTAGTGGTTAACACATTTGCCTATCTATGATTGTAAAAAAAAAAAAAAAAGTACTTGCAGTTAAAGTTAACAGTATGTCATGTGACTTCTACCCCAAATGTGTGTTTCAATCTGTAATAAGGTCAGCTGTGACATACATTTCAATTTTGTTAAAGGATTGAGTGAATGAGTCGCCAGTCGCTTAAATGATTACCTCGATGTAGTCGCTGAGAGTACGTGGTAAGCTGAAAAAAGTTAAGAAAGCAGTCAAGTGAACATGTTTGAACATAACAGGTGGTGAAGGGGTCCATATGGCAGAGCAGTAGAATACAGCATTTTTCAATATAAAGCTTCTTATTAATATTTTTGTCATTATTCTTGAGATCTGGAAGATTAAATAATTTTATGGGAACTATACTGAACCAGAAGCAATGTAATTTTAATAATCTCCCATGAATAAAGTGCCTACTTTACTTTGTTTGCACATGTGACTGAATAAATCACGGGCCCTTAAATTAGTTAAAAGTCATTTTTTAAAGCACACATATCCATCCTGACTGCCTAAGGTTTGACTCTGATCACAGCGATGTGCTCATGCTGTGATGTTGTGTGTTCATCCTGTCCCAGGCTCTCTGGAAGCGTGCCCTTCCCTGTCCCAGTGACAGATTTCCCCACGTGAAGTATTTATCTAGCCGGAGGAAGTGCCGCCATCTGCTCTGCAGAGGGGTCCAGAGCTCCACATGCAACCTTCTCACACACACACAGATTCGCATACACATAAACATAGTTTGCATTTCATAGTTCCTCTTTCAAGGACACTCGTGCATGTAAAAACGTACATGGATTTTAGGTGGCATGGAAATTTTAGACACGCGCTCTGTGTTTAGCCTGCAGGAAAAAAGCCTCCCTGTTGATGGATGAACATAGAACCATATGCTTTAATGAAATGTGTGTATTATTTTTGGTGAGTTGTTTTTTTTTTTTATGTTTTAATGTTTCACTTTTTCCATTTGTGACTTGGAGTTTTTATTTCTTTTTTATTTCTTTTTTTCATATCTTTCATTCATGTGTTCACTGCTAAATCACTGCCTGTGACTGTTTCAGTCTGTGCTCCCTCAGATGTTATGACATCGTTTGAAGGAAGATGAATGAAATACAAAATGAAACAAGACACTTGGAGAATTTTTCATAATTCAAGAGTGGATAGTTGGCTTATTCACTTGAACGGTAGAGAGGGAGCTCTTCAGTCTTACGGCTGAAATTCAGAATCTATTTCTCTGTCAATTTCCTCTCATCTCAGTACGAGTTGTTATTGTGACCGGTAGCTAAAGTTTTACTGGGCTCAAATCTTCCTGTAGCGTTTCCTCTCAGGTTTCAACTTGAGAGTAACACTTGTTCCCACTCTGGTACGGCTGCATTACAATCCCAGCCGTGTCAACACAATTTTCCCGTGTTTGACCTACAAATGTCTTGAGAGATGGGGAAACTCTTTGTCTGCATGGGATGTGTGATACAAAGGTTAGACCTCAGCCGGGCAGAGGGAGATCCTGGCAGTCAGCAGGGAGTAAGACACTGAGTGCGACAGAGCTCAGATGTCACAGGCAGCAGCCAGCGTTAATTAGTCCAGCAACTCTGCAGAGGGCGGCACCGCATTAATTAGCATAAAGTGGCCAGAGGGACCTGCTGCACCCGTCAAGCTTGCATCACTTAGCATATTTAGCGTAATTTCAAGTGTGTGTGTGTGTGTGTGTGTGTGTGTGTGTGTGTGTGTAGGCAGGTGGAGGAAGTATTTTGCTTTGAGCAGCAACTATATGTTCAAAATTTAATTCATGAAGGCAAGGTGTTTGATGTGTATGGTAATGTGTATGGAAATATGATCTTGTGTGGATGGAGATGTGGAGCTTTTCATCAACTGCTTATTACTTATTTATTTAATGTTATTCACTTTCTCAAGCACATTCAGTGAAGATTAGCTGAGTGATGGCAGCCAACAGGCAAAGCTTATCACGAGTGACTGTGGCAACCAATCAAAAACGAGGAAAGAACAGCTCCACAGGCAGCTTAGCTTCATCAGATCACTGTATTACTTATTGATAATAGCGATATTAGCTGAAGCTAGTGGAGCCTGAAATGGAGAAAAGTACATTTATATGGTAATCTACCTGCTGAGCAAAGAGAGCCTTTTCAGACTTGAATTTTCATAATTAGAAGCATGTACTGTAACACAGTATTTAACTAGAGTTAAATGTAAGAAAACATTGAGGGACAGCGCTAAAGCATTAACCACAGAGGCTTTCAGCAAACAACGAGTTTCCCTAAAAGAAACGAAAGAAAATCATTTAACAGTCTCACACCTGCTTTTTTGAATACACCAGCTGTAATGTCTTAAGTACAGTAATAAAGGTGGAGAAAAATGCAGGCACACGTTTACAAAAAAAACAAAGTTGCTTTTATTTGATTAAACTCACAGGTGAACAGACATTCACCTCCATTTAAAATCAGGAAATAATGTTTCTATAAAAAGTGACAGACAAAAACACTCAAATGTTCTCATAGCTATTTTCAATTATGTTTCACTTTGTTAAATATTTGATATAAGGCATTGCAAAGGGTGGGGAAAAGATCTGTGACACATATGCCACCATATGCCATGCACCATATTTTGGCTTGTGCAGTTAAAAGGATCAGGCGTTCTTAATGTTTAACACGGTGACAAATCTCATTAAGAAAATTAAAATCCAGCATTATGTTACTCCATCTGGCAGTATATTACATCTTCCTTATCCTGTCTTTGACACTCATCCCCTTTGCCCATTAATTTCCACTGAAAAACGAGACGATTCTGTGATTTCACTTTTAAATCATTTTCTAAAACTTCACGGATCTGCCCATTTTCTTCAAATCACAATAACAGCGAGATTTGGCAGGTAGTTCTATACCGAGTGTAATGACTTCAAATAGAAAAAGCAGATAAGATGATCACTGCAGTGAACAGTGAAGCATGTAGAACATCATGGCTTTGGGAGCATTTTCACATCTGCACTCTTTAGTTTACTCCCACTCTGGTTTGTTTTCCTCCTTGTTGCAGTTCATTTGTCCAGATGTGAACAAGGCAATCCCAAACTGCTTTGGAGTTTGTTTGGAAACTCGGTTCATTTATGGTGAAAACTCAATCTGCTCAATCTTACCCAACCGCCAGATGTACGCTTCGAGTGTGACCTAAACACCTTCCTGCAGCCTGGTTTGCGCTCCATCCTGCAATCCTGCAGAGCAGCTCAGATGTGCTGAGAGTTTCTCTATTTTATCGACTAGTCCAGAACACCGCAACACTTTCCTGTATTTACCTTTGTTCTTAGTAATTCCCCAGACCCATCTGACTAATAATTCAAGTGGGCGTACTCGTGTGGTTTGTAGCGACGCAGTTTGGTTCACTTGGCGTTTATGTGAAGTTTTTATCTGTGTGAAAAGAAACCAAAGCACGGAAAAAAGTCTACAAACTCATCAAACGATTTGGACCTAAATAAACTCTATGCGTAAAAATGAAATAAACACTGTACAAAATAATCTCTATCAACACATCAGCTCATTGTTGTTTTGTAGTCTCTTTTGTGGAAATTGTTGCCATCTGGAAAAACAGAGAACATCACAACACAATTAGATTTGGACGCTTGACCCAAAATCTTTCAAACTTAGGATGCTGATACTGGATACTGTTGTGTTCATGCAGGTCAGATCTCAGCAGAAGGCTTCACCAGGTACCTGAATGCAGAAGAGAATAGCATCATTCCTCCTGAGAAGCTGGACCAGAGTGAAGACATGACCTTTCCCCTCTCTCACTATTTCATCAACTCCTCACACAACACATACCTCACAGGTGAGCACATACACAAGTTAAAACCTCTTCTGCGTATGATGACCTCTATCTTTCTGCTTACGCAATCACATTCAACTTGGTTTTCCTCCAGACTGATTGCACAGGGACATCCTTTATTCTCCCACAAATGAAAAGATCAGTCGTTCATTTAGAAATACAATTATGGTTGCAGTGAATACACTCAACTTTATACCTCATGGGTCAGTCAATCAAATGCGCCCTTGCATATCAGGCTCCCTTTCTTATGTTACTTCTCAAGAGGTTATCCAATCAAGTCATTCCATGATATTCGATTTATTGATATTCATGAGTTAAATATTTCTTTGGACTGGTAGTCAAAGTAACTCCCTGCGGTGCACAAGCATGGCAGGCACAATAGAGAGGCCATTTTCTCTTCAATGGATATTAGAATTCATCTATTCAAATCTATTCTGGGGGGAACTGAAGAGCATTGAATCTTTGAAGTGGATCAGATTTCACCAGCGATTGGAAAAAATTGAATTTTCTGTAATAGCCCAGCCTCGTAGCTGGTGGAATGAAGAAATGGGAAAAACAAACACGGGGTCTTTTAATTTTCTCCTCACGAACTGTGTTTTTCTTTAGGTATTTTCGTAGTGACTCATACCATGCTATTCTAATAGGGCGCAGAAGCGTGTTGCAATGTGGCGTCTATTTCTGTCCACGAGGCATTTGTGTTTCACAACTTTGCATACAAAAAGAGCCATGCAGAATCATTAGTTTGATAATAAGATAAGCATCGCGTGTTATTGACCCATAGTAAATTCAATTTTAATATTAAATTAAATGTAAAGAAATAGTGCCCCTCATGGAGGTGCTTAAAGATGTCAATTAAAAAAGGGGAGAAAAAAGGCTGAGAGGAAAAATGAGAAAAGAGCAAAGTAAATGAATGGCATCACACCAAGTGAGAACATAGCTGCCTCTCACTTTAACACACTTCCACTTATATTGTGGAAACATGCTGCTAATGTGAAGAGATAATTGCTTCGCTAATGGTGACAGGGTGATGAGATTTGCCTGCTTCAGATAACGACAGTTGTATTGTTTTTACTGCATGTGAGCAACAATACAGTTAATGAGCTCTTGAAAAGTGGGAGGATGTGCTTTTGTGGGCATCCTGTTTCTTTTTGGATCAACTTAGCTGATACCTGTAAGACCTGCTTGTGTGTTTATGTGTTCGGTACAGCCGGCCAGCTCGCAGGCAACTCTTCGGTCGAGATGTACAAACAGGTCCTCCTTTCTGGGTGTCGCTGCATTGAACTGGACTGTTGGAAGGGTCGCACCACAGAAGAAGAGCCTGTAATCACCCATGGCTTCACCATGACAACTGAAATCTCCTTCAAGGTAACATAAGGAGAGATGCTGATATAAGGAAGGGGCTGGTTGGGGGTTGGGAAGCAAAGGGAATGCTGAGCTGAAACAGAATTGTATCAACAGATTTTGCTGACGTTCACTGCAATTCACAATTTTGTGATCATCCACCCGCTGCTACTAACCCAACTTGGTGTTAGGGTTAATTTAACAACAGTGTGCTGTTAAATTTGGTTTATCCATTACTAAATTAGGTTTAAACATATCTAAAGAGAAGAACACTGAAAAGCTTATAAATTTTAAATAAATGCACAAATTCTAGATGCAGGATTTCTCCACATTTTATCTTTAAAAAAGGCCAGCTGAATATGCTGTTAGCCATATAATTGTACTTAGTTTTACAACAAAATGCAGAAGCTTTAACAGAAAAAAGAATATTGTACTCATAAGTACACCCTGTGTCATTACATCTTCCAACAAACTGATCTCATAAACTCAGAATTAATGTATTTAAAATACATTGGAGCATGCACTGGTTTGTGAAAGCCACCACCATCTTACATACAGTGGCCAAAATGCACACCAAAGGCAGAGACGAAGTGAAAACATAGGCATTCATCTGCCGTGGAGATGAATGCCCATAATGACCATAATCTCCAGTCTACCAGCATTTAGTGCAAAGGTGGGGAACTCCAGGCCTCCGGGGCAGTGTCCTGCAGGTTTTAGATGTGTCCCTGATCCAACACAGCTGATTTAAATGGCTAAATTACCTCCTCAACATGTCTTGAAGTTATCCAGAGGCCTGGTAATGAACTAATCATTTGATTCAGATGTGTTTACCCTGGGTAATATCTAAAACCTGCAGGACACTGGCCCTTGAGGCCTGGAGTTCCCCACCTCTGATCTAGTGGTATATATAAAATCCTGATACAGTACAGTGATTCTGTGATACTGAATGTGTCTGTCCACTTTCTTCCCCACAATTT
>VURO01001947.1:19721-40626 GCA_015108175.1 Pelvicachromis taeniatus
CCAACCTTTTCCCCCCCCCCCCCCTAAGGCGTCTTTGTGTGTGATGACGCAGGCACTTACGTGAGGCAAATGTAGACACTTGCCACACAAACTCTCACATGCACTTTTAGGCACTTCTCACGGTGCGTACATGGAAACATGCCTCGCAAACAGTTCTGTACATATATGTACTTTAACATACCGCTTACTGCTCTCGCGTCATTCTCCTGGGATGACGTTATTGCTCTTGGCATAACACTGTGGAGCAGCTATAGTTCCCAGCAGTCAGATGCAGAATTATCTCACACACGCAGGGAGCTCCTCTAGCACTGCTGCCTGCCAGAGTCACAGCCCGCTGAGAATTACAGCCTTCTGACTGGATTTGACATTGAAGTATTATCAGGGAGAAGCCTTTTGAATGGAGTGGCAGAGGGAAGGAGAAGGGGAAAGATATGAGGAGACAGACACCAAGGGAGAATTTAGAAAGATGGAAAGAGAAAGTGCCATTGAGGAATGAGCTTTCTTCCTCTGAGCATGTAATAACTAGAAAAGGTGAGAGCAATGACAGTCACTCCCATCTGGCATTGAGTCAGCTGTGTATACAGCGTATCGAAAGGGATATCAGCCTGATAAGCCCACAGGGACCGGGGCAGATAGGGTAATACAGCTAGATGAAATCCAGCTCAACCTAGAGTGAGAATTAAGAGGATTAAAGTTTTCTTAGAAACTTGGACTCCTACTGCATCTCCACTTTACAAAACTGTCAATCGCGTCCCACAATGACGACTGGTGATTTTATTTTATTTTCAAAGTAAAAAAGTTTGAAAGTTTGATTCACTTTTGTTCTCCACGTTTCTTTCTTCTTTCACTTATGCTGACGATGACTGTATTGGCAAAAAACATTTTCACTGTAACTGCATAAAATATTTGAAATATTTGAAGGAATTAAACAATTTGTCTTGCGGTTTGTTTAATCTTGTTGGGGCTTAGTTTTAAGCTGCAGACAGACTGTAACTGGCAAGGCGAGATATTCACGCACGCAGAAGCAGGCCAGATTGAGAATAATGTGGATGCAAAAGTTATAAAGTGTTGGAGCTGCAAAGCCGAGCAAAATAAATAACAATATCCCACAAACTGAAGTTAACACACTTTTACATAACAAACACTTAATTGCTTCCTCTAATGTGCACTTGCGGGTCATGCAGCATTCCTCTCCGTCATCTACTCCCATTGTTCAAACATACAGATCCAAACCTGGAAAAGTTCATCCTCTGTTAAAAAGAAATCAAAATTTGTTAAAAGATTTCAGACTCACAGTCCTTCAGTATAAAGATACTTAACAAAGTTGTACTTCCCTGAAAGTATTATTGGCAAAAAGCCCTTTGAGTATTAATAGTAAATCTGTAACTGAATTTAATCGTACAAATTTTAAAACATTTGCTTAAATTAAAGAACATCCATCCATCCACTCTCAGCCACTTATCCTTTTCAGTGTCGCGGGGGGCGCTGGAGCCTATCCCAGCTGTCTTGGGGCGAGAGGCGGGGTACACCCTGGACAGGTCGCCAGTCTGTCGCAGGGCCAACACACATAGACAGACAACCATTCGCGCTCACAGTCACTCTCGCATTCACACCTATGGGCAATTTAGAGTTTTTCAATTAACCTATCCCCACAAATTGCATGTCTTTGGACTGTGGGAGGAAGCCAGAGTACCTGGGGAGAACCCCAGGAACTACTCGCAAACACGGAGAGAACATGCAAACTCCCCACACAGAAAGACCCCGGCCTGATGGTGGAATTGAACTCAGGACCTTCTTGCTGTGAGGCAACAGTACTAACCACCGTGCCACCGTAAATTAAAGAACAATTTGACCCAATTAAAAAAAAACTTGCTTCCCTTTCTTATGTTACATCCAGACCAAAAACCTATCGTACCCAGCATGTAAGACTAGCTAAGCCTAGCTACACACAACCCCCCTTATTCCCTTCACTGAACAATTTCTGCTTATTTAATGTGAAATTGTCCTATTGTCATATGTCTTTGTTATGTTTTGTTTATCTGTAAATAAATACATTTTTAAAAAGTAACAAACAAAATACTGAAAATGACTCAGGTACAAGGACTGGACTGCAAAACTTGAAACAGTTGAATCGAGTTTATTAAACATCTCAACTGTTGCTCTGAAATGTCGTGGAGCAGATACGCCGTATAAAGCAACAAAACAAGGAAACACTTTATCACTTTACTTTACCACTGGTCTGATACCGAGGCTTGAAAGTGATGTGAAGGGTGGCCAAATGGAACTTTTCACTTACTTATCACAGCTGAGCATAATTGTTTTTGGCATTTGGGGGAAAAAAACCTTGATTGAGTTTAATTCATTAGGCTTTGTGTGGTGCATTTGAGTGCAATCAGGATGACTTGCCCCATCCAATTTTGCTTTTCCTCCCTGGTAACTGTCAGTGAGGTGAATGCAAACAGGATGGCTAATCTTTGTCGTAAGATTTCCCCCGCAGCAGCATTAGCGAGGTGCAGATAGACGTGTGCGGAAAATAGGTCACAAGAAGGAAAATCTTGGCATTAGTTGGTGTATGAATCACTGTTTTGTTGCTCTTGATTCTCAAGTTGCTCAAGTAAAAGTTTGAAATGTTTAAGTGAGGTTATGTTTATAGCCGATATGTTGTAAACACAGCAGTTTGAGCATGTACGTGTGTGTTTATTCTGCGCCACTGGTGAATTGCTCATTAGTGAAATATTAATATCCCTAAACACTGTGATCCGAAAGCGCTGTATCCCATAAATAAATTGGAGATGTAGCGACTTTCTCTCCAGCTCGTTTGAGAGCGCGTACGTTTGTGTTTAGTTTAGTTTCCCTGCAGGAAGCTGATTAAGGTGTTGCAAGCGTATAACATTTTCCGCTATAACATCAGCCGAGTTTATAACGCTCACAGCAGAAACGCTCATTTTTTACTAACCAGCAAAATCTTCCATAGAGGATTTGAAAAGTAACAGCCACAAATTTACATTTTAAGTGGCACACTCCAGTAAACAACTTCAGTGTTTTTATCTGGTAATTAGCTATATTGTCAAAAAAAAAGAGAATAAAACAGCTTAACTATGATTGCACTGTAGCAATCTTTACCCATAAATTAGCATTTTGTAGCATTTGCGCCTGCTCATATCTATATTTCCAATTTTAATCAGGAAAAATAACTCATGTTCGCTCATCATCCAATATATCTGAAATTATTAATGTAGGAAAGCACCTTTCATTCATCTATACATGCCCCTTTCTGTGTCTAAAAGATGTTTTATGACTGCATCTCTCTCCTTCTACATTCCCTCTAGTTGGAGTCTGGTGTGCCGTTGCCCAGCCCGATGGAGCTGATGGGGAAGATCTTGGTGAAAAACAAAAAGAAACACCACAAGACAAGCGGAAGTGCAAAGAAAAAACTCTCTGAGCAAGTTTCTAACACCTGCAGTGATTCTTCCAGCGTGTGTGAGCCCTCCTCCCCAAGCGCAGGTACTGCACCCTTAATATAATACACACACACACACACACACACACACACACACACACACACACACACACACACACACACACACACACACACACACAAACTTCCACAGTATATCCCTGCCAAGTCAAGCATTGTGGTGTGGCAGGAGGAGCCTCGGGAGTCTAACAGCCAAATGTGTCCTCTAGCATTAATGGCTGCTTCGGCTGACTGAAGGGGGAAAACACCTTGAAGAATCATACATCTGAACAGCCACTTGGCTCCAGCAAGGGACAAACTGATTGACATTTGCTGAAGTCTTGCAAAACACGCCCGCCCTCTAATACAGAGCACACATGCCCGGATAGACTGTATAGTCTTAGTTCTTCCCCGAATTATACAGCAATAACAACACAGGAGAGAACAAAAAAATGTGGAGCTGAAACTAGACTTAAAAATAAGTAAATGTATCAGTGTCTTAAGACAGAACCGGTATGTGTACTTCTTTCATTTTCTAACTCAGATGATGCTCAGGAAACATTCGTTCCAAGGTATTGAAATGTGTAATTCATGGCGAGCATGCCCTGCCCTTAGCCAAAGATCACCACGAGTGTTATAAACTCCTCAAGCAACAAATATGACCTGTAGAAATAGAAAATTATTTCCAGTGATCTACTACTTCACCGGAATACCAGCGAAGATAAGGGGATAAACTGAGAGCAGTTGTTGGTGTTAACAAAGCGCTGCTTTTGATCTGTCATCTATCACAGACAAACAAAAATGGAAGATCTTTTCTAAGACTTTAACTCCCCTCGTGGTTGCATGCCTCCATGAAGGGGCCGCATTGCAGTTTAAGTCAGTGTTTCCATTTTGCTCAGTGATGGGAGTGATTCCTCATTTGAGGCTATGTTTTGCTAGTGTGTAGTTACAGAGAGGAGAATAAAAGTCAAATTCTTCATCCTCTCATGGTTTGGCCAACCATTTTTATTTGGATAGACAGCCGGTTGATAGATGCTAATGTTTTAAATATGGATCTTGCTGAAAAGAAGCAACAAGTTGTAATTCTTGGATGCTTCACAAAAATCCTCAACCCAGTAGCACACTTACACTTAAAGAGTTATTTTTATTATTTTTTTTACTGAATGTTACTCAGAGGTGATCTTTGACCTGCTGATGCTCCAACTGAGCAGTAGTGCCAAATTCAAAATAAAATTCTTCAAGTGTTTCAAAAATATGTTGACAGAAAAGAAAAAAAACTACAGGACACTGCCTCAACCTAATGCCTGCTACAGACACCTCTTCAAACTGCTCAGAAACAGTTTTTCCAAGAAAGTCTAAAAATATCTGTGCACAAACTGCAGAGTATGAACCACAGCTGGGCTAAGATACAAAGCATGACGGAAAACTATTTATTAAAAGATGTTAAGCTTTGAAAAATAATCATCAGTGTTGTCATATTGTACTATTGGTTTAAAAAAATCACTTATAGATGTATGTACTGGAATACAGATTTTGAATCCAGTAATTCCAGTCTGCCTTCCGATATTAAAGTACTCATATTATTCCTTGTGAGGTTTTATTTGTCTGTTAAACCTTGCTTATTCATGTAAAGGATTCCATGCTGTTCTCTCCCAGGAAACATGCTACTTATCTTCATCACGTAACACAATGGCATAATACTTACCTAGTTCCTTTGGCACACTCGCAAACAGCTGCTTCAACTAAATCCACATGCAGGCAGATGCCATGCAGTCCACTATTAATTCCTCGCTAGAGTAACATTTCGTAATTCTTACTCTAAAGTACCTCAGCTATGAACAAAGCACACCAAATGTTCTGCTGTTGACAGTGAGCATGAAGACACAAGAGTCTTCATGCTCTCACATCATCTGAGCTGTTTTATTTCTGATGGCAATGTTGCCACAATAATAAGGCAACCCCATGTGTTTAATGGCAGAGTGGAACAAAGTTATGTACTAGCCACTCTATTTTAATAGAGGTGAATTTCCAGTGAAAATAATCAGTTTTCTGTTTCTGTTGTCAGACAATAAACAGAGCGTAAAATAGTGACACACAACGTAACACATTAAGACTACTCTAAACGTGCCGCTTGGCATATTTTTCAACCTCTGCTCTGCGCTGCCTAAGTCCTGCTGTTATCAGTAATGTTACCTAACAAAAACGACCATTTACATAATGTGCCGTGATTTACACTTAAAATGACCACTGAAAGGGAAAGTGAGAAGAAACTGAATGTATTCCTAATTTAGTTAAAGGTTAGCAGAAACTAACCAGAGTTATGATGGTGAAGCACTTTACCAAAGTTGCCTGACCATAAACAGCACAAAAGATGGACCCGTTCTGTGGCCTTGAGATAAGCGTCTGAGCATCTTGGTATTTTCAAATTGACTTGATAAGCACAATTCAGTATCCAATGAGCACATCTCAAAAAATCTTCCTTTTTGACACCAAAATGTAATAAGTAGACCTAATGCTTTATATTTATACAGTATAACCTGAAAGGAGCTACTTGGACTCTAAACTCATTAGCAAAATGTCAACAGCTCCTAGCAGAGGGCCTTTTATAGTTCAGCTCTCGCCCCCTGGTGGCCATTAAGAAAAATACAGATTTAAGGCAGCTCTGCATTAGCTTCATTTTTCAGACCAGGAAACTGTGTCCACCTTTCATACTGTCTGTGTGTCTGACTTTCTTCATGCTCACTGACCATTCACAGGAGATAAATAATACATAATGCAGTTTAAATAATGAGTCCATTTACAAGAAAAAAACGTACCTAGCCCATTGTAAATGGACCTAACAACTGGCTGTGTTACCCTTGTTAGCAAAAACTACAATCAAGCATTTGTGATAAGTGGCAATGAGTCTTTTCCATCACTGTGGAGGAATTATGGCCCACTCTTTTTTTGCTGAATTGTTTTAATTCAACCACACTGGAGAGCTTTCCTGCATTAATGGCCTGTTAACATCATACAGAAACATCTCAATTGAATTAAAATCTGAACTTTGATTAGATCACTGCTAAACCTAATTTTTGGGGGGGAGGGTTAGCCATTCATAGGTGGATTTGCTGGTGTGCTTTGGATAACTATCCTGCTGCATAACCCAAGTTATGCAGGGCATGAACTGATGGCTCATTTCCTTCAGGATTTTCTAGTAGAGAGCACAATTCATGGCTCTATCAGTTGCGACAAGTCTGTTGTTTCCTGAGGCAACAAAGCAGCTCCAGACCATCAGACAATGATGTTCTTTTTATAAAATGCGGCGTTAATTTTACACCAGATGTAACAGGACTTTAACCTTCCAAAAAGTTCAGCTTTTCTCATGAGTCCACAGAATAATTTCCCATGTGTTTTGAGATCATCTAGATGTTTATGGTAAATGTGAGATGAGCGTTTGTGTTCATTTAAGTCAGCAGTGGTTTTCTCATTGAACACTTGCGTGGATGCCATTTGTGCCCAGTCTTTTTCTCACTGTTGAATCATGAACACTTCCCTTAACTGAGACAAGTGAACCCTGCAGTTCTTTAGATGATGTTCTGGGCTCCTTTGTGACCTCCTGGATGAGTCGTCGATGCGCTCTTGGAGTAATTTTGGTAGGCCGGCTGCTCCTCGGAAGGTTCACCACTGTTTTAAGTTTTCTACATTTTTGGATAAAGACTCGCACTGTGGTTTGTTGGAATCACAAAGTCTTAGAAATTGCTTTGTAACTGTTTCCAGACGGATAGATGTGTATGATATGTTTCTTTTTCAGGCCTGGGTGTGATTAATGAAATTGAACTTAGTTAAGCAAAAACACACAGTTAATTAATTATTTAACAATGAGGGGCAATTACTTAGAGGCAGATAGGTTAGGATATTTTTCCCCTTTATAAATAAAATCATCATTTAAAATCTGCATTTTGTATTTACTTTAGTTAACTTTTTCTA
The DNA here is from genome assembly GCA_015108175.1 of Pelvicachromis taeniatus. Classification (NCBI taxonomy): domain Eukaryota; kingdom Metazoa; phylum Chordata; class Actinopteri; order Cichliformes; family Cichlidae; genus Pelvicachromis; species Pelvicachromis taeniatus. Next base: position 27,148 of record VURO01001947.1, read on the forward strand.
ATATCAAAATTTCTTTGATGATGTGAAATGTGTGAGAAATAAGCATGAAAATAAGAAATAAAGCAGGGAAAACTTTTTCACAGCACTGTGTTATACGTCACTCCTTCTACAGTGTCACAGTGCTCTGACAAAACAAAGTAGGTCCCCCTGAAAAGTTTCAACTTTCACAAATTTTAACAACTGAACTTTGTTTCATTAATAGTGAAGCGTCAGTTTTTCATTCATACAAATGTCATCTCCAGCTGAAAATGCTAACTATTTTAAAATGTTTATCTATAAAGCCTAAATGGATTTAGGTCACACTTGAGAAAAAACAAAGTATACAGTATGTTATCCTAAAGCTGTTTCATGCTAAGTGTATCTTGGCTTCTTGAATTTGACACATCAGCAATGGATGAATCCGAATGAAGAGGTAGGGCTTATCTTTCAATAACACAGCAAGATCGAAAAGTAAACACAGCCTTTCTTGCAATCAGTATCTGAAAGACACGACGCTCCAGCTTTAGCTGTTAGCCTGTGTCTGCAGGTTCCCTGAAATCAACAAAGAGCCCGCTGCAGCTCTGCAGTGTCTCTGTTGTTGTGGGCGATTGGAATGGACATTTGTACTCTGCTGAAGGACCGTAAACAAGATTTTCAGCATAGCACTGGCCTGGCCAGGTTGACAGGGTGGTCTTATCTGATTTCAAATCAGAGAAAGGCAATAGGACAGACCAGGAAAGCTCAGTTTGAGACACTGATAAGAAGATGCTAAGAGGAAATGGAAAGGAGAAACAGACAGCTTCCAAGATGGACATTTTCACAATTTAACACCTTATAACACAGTTACGCATCTTTTTCATATTTTCCTGCAGTTTTGTCTGCTTCAGGTTTGTTTGGCTGAGTGTGACCCTTCATTTAAATAAAACAAAATAAAATAAAGAACAATTAATATATAGTGTAAAAGCAACTTACCTTGTCCTTCCCCTGCTTCTCATCTTGATATACATTCCACTGCTCTCCATCATTACTGAAAGCGACTTTATACGAGCCAACGAACTGGACATGGCCGAAGTCTTTGGCTCCCTGGGTGATGATACCTGTCACCTTGGTTGGCACAAGCAAGTCCACCTGAGAGGGGCAAAGACCAAGGAAGGAATCGGAGCAGAGAGAGAGAGCGACAAGACAGAATGATAAATTCGATTGCTCAACAAACTCAGGTAGCAAAGTGTCAGATATGCTAAGTTTTCAGGATTAAGTCAGCATTTTTCCTTTCGATTTTATCTGAGGATTTACCAAATAAAGACACTGGGCGCCAGTCAAGTCAGTTTCAATTATTCACACAATATTGAACAACAAGGCTAAGTCCACAATCTCGCCTCAGCAAAACAGAAATTGCATGCTGCAGCAGCTTCTGAGACCCACACTGCTCCATTTGGGTTAATTTTTAATAGGTTCTCATTTGTTGCAAACAATTTACTGCGCAAGGGTTCCAGGCAGTAAATACACAAACTGGTACATTTATAGGCTTTTTAATGTTCAATTATGCTTTATTATGTTGAAAGGCACATAACACTGTTGGGCTGAAACAAAAAATGAAGTTAAGAAGAATGTAAGGATACAAGGATACACTTTGGACCAAGGAGATGATAATCTTGAAGAATCAAGCTTTTGTGGGTGAGATTTTACCACCATGTTAATTATCTTAAATAAACATTGCATCCATTAAGTGAAAGGGATTGGCCCCTTTAAGACACTGGAAACCTGAAAATCTCTGTAGAACAGCAAACAGAAAGTTTATTGTTCTTGTTGTTTAACATGCATTTCACACAAATAAGAAAAAGGTAATTTTGTTTTTTATCTTCCATTTTTAAATGTTTTATAACAGATAAACAGCAAACTAAAAGTTAACAGTGAAATAATAATAAGCACCACTGCGTGGTGATATCAAAGTAGCCAAAGAAGCTGTCTTACTTAGCACATACATCAATGTGGCACCAATTTGCTATGAATAGAGGATGAAATACCGGGTTCCACTTGGCATTTTGCTGTGCCATAGATAGTTGCAAAATTTAGAGGCGCGGAGAGAGCATGAGAGAAATGTAAGTATGCAGAGTTGTTTCTTTTGCTGAATATGCTGTACACAACGCCAAGACAACCATGCATCACACTAATTGGCCTGGTCACAGGCCAACTTATACTGTGTCACACTTTTCTGACGAAACCAAATAGGGCCCTCTCATAGATTAAACAAATAAGCAAACAAACTAATGCATGAGGTATGGTTTAGTTTCACTCCGGCTCCTGGTTTTGACACATTGCAGAACCCTGCAGTGCAGCTTGGCACATCACAAAACACTTTCCAGTCGAATGCATTATCTGTTGTGACGAGTTAGGGGAAAAAACTCTTTCTCACAGACACACACACACACACACACACACAAATGCAGGACACCGAAGGCTGACAGGTAGTTTGCAAAACCAAACCTAAGTCTTAATGAAAAGCCAAAGGAATATAAAAATTCAGGAAACTGGTTCAACAAAGTTAAAAATAAAACCAAACAAGTAAATTGAAAGCTAGATTTGCAAGGAACACAATAAAAAAAAACCCACTAGTGTCAAAACAGAGGAATGCAGTTTAGGATTACACACAAAGGCTGACACAACCAACAAGGGACTGGACTGTAAATGCACAGAAAACTATCAGGTAAGCAAGATGAAAATGAAGAAAAGAACAAAACAGAAACAACAGACAAAAAGAGGAAGTTATAAAATGAGTTAAACAGAACTGAAAGAAATGAAATGAATATGCAGAGGGGAAAAAGTGAGCTCTAAAGAAAGAGCAGGGAAGTGATCTTACAAAATTACAATAAAACTCTACACCCTGACAGTTTCTTCTTAGCATTAATGCAAATGAGATGACAGAAAATCTTAGTACTGGGTATTACAGAGGCTTTAAACGATGACACTGTGCTGTGTGCTACGCTACATAAGCAGACACAGGTTTACATTACAGTGAAGAAGTTTTTGTCTCTTTCCCTATTTCTCAGTTTTTTGCTTAATTTGTTTGATCTTCAAACAAATTTTAATTACTCAGGTTATCTTTGGGTCATTTCATTACACACAGATAAGCGTAGTAAACATTAAATGTATTAAAACGTTATTTAAACGATCAAAAAAACAAAATCAAAGGTTTGGAGTGGCCGAGACTGTCTCGATCCTGTGTCATTTGACCCAGCGTTTTGAATTTTAATATATTTTGATGTTCTTTAGTTTATCTAAGTTCATTTCTATTACACCTAGGTTGCCGTTATAATTCATTGTTTATTAGATTCCTCTTGTGTCTTCAGCCCCTGTGTTTAAGTCTCCCTCGCCCTGTTTGTGTTTCTTATGTTGTCATAATGTTGTCTCATTATGCTTCCTGTTTTATTTTGAAGAGGTCTTGGGTTTCTACGTTCAGTGTGTTCAGTTTTACTCTTCCCCTGTGACGTCGTTATGTTCATTCTAATCAGCTGTTTCCTCATGTGTTTCCACTCCCCCTGATCGTCTCCTGTGTGGATTTAGTCTGTTTGCTTCCACTCATTCCTCATCTGATCATCAGCGTTGTTTCCATGTCATGCTTCCAGGTTTATGAATTCATGTCAGGTCTTCAGGTTTCTCATGTCAGGTTTCTCGGTCCATGTTCTTGTTTTAGGTTTAATATTTAGCTCACTAAGTTTAGGTTATTGTTTGTTTTTGTACTGTTTACCAGACTACAATAAACGCTTTCAGTTAATATTACGTCTGTTTCCACGCTTTGTATCGTCTGCATTTGGGTCCACTATTCACACTCCACACAGTCTGCTTCAACCAGACTGTGACAAAGTCAAAGTCTGTACAAAGATCAGATGGAGATGTTTTGGCACGACCGACCGTGCCGTTACTTTTACACATGGATAGGTTTGGATAACGTTTTCCCTTTACAAATGAAATCATCACTTAAAACCTGAACCTTGTATTTACTCTGAGTACCTTTGTCTAATATTCATATTTGTTTGATGATCTGAAACATGTGTGACAAATATGTAAAAAAAAAAAAAAAACAACAAATCAAAAAGGGGGCCAATAGTTTTTCACAGCACTAAAGGTCCTGACACACATGCCTTAGTGTGTCCTTTTACCTTACAGTCACTATCTCTAAAGGGATTAACTTGGCCAACAAATGTGAGACGATAAGCTGTTGAAAGCAGAACAAAGGTTTGGGAGTGGAACATTTATTTCACATGAATACCTGGAGCACAGGTATGCAATTAGCGAATACAGCACGCTATGCATGCGTTGTGTACTTGTTGTGAAAACGCTATTTATGAAATTCCACCTTCAAATGAATTTTGTCAACACCTCCATTTTTCATGCAACACAGTTCTCATTGCTGTTTCTAAAAGAAGCTGTGGAAGTGGTTTGGAATATTTCCCTGTGATGTATACTTAAAAAAAAAACAAAAAAACACTCTGTTATAATGAAAATAATGTCACGCCACCTCCTGAATAAAGGGTCCAGAAAGAAATGGTGGCAGGGCTAGCTTGGTTGATTCAGAGGGGCATGGCACCTTGCATTGTGAGGCTTTGATTATGCTGCAGTTGCAAAACATTGAGGTAATCTTGTTCTACCCGAACATTCAAATCTGCCACCAAACAAAGGCATGCTTGAAGGGGAACCAGTAATTGCTGTCACAGGTAGCGGTCAAAAAATACGACCGCCCCTAGCGTCGCCGCCTCTCAACGCTTTGATGGTCCAAACTGCATTAGGGAGCGAGATAAGCTTGTTAAAGCACGGCCTCTCCTCCAGCCCCCACCTTCTGTTCTTTCCACCAGCACACTCTCAACCCCATTCTCTCCTCCACGAGCTTTTAACCCAGACAAACTAGGAGCGTGTGAAGTCTTTGTAGCAATCTCTGAATGCTTGTGGCGTACAATTTACAGAGAAGTGAAACACGAGAATCTATTTTAGGATTTGGCTTTCTGTGTCTGAGATTACAAAATTAGGTTCATCTCATATCTAAGCTCTCAGTATTACCAGAACCATGAGCCGCAGAAGCAAAAGGGAGGCAGGGTCAATTACTTATTTGTACTTTGTCTTTGATGGCTTTGTGCAAAGTGGAAATGTTTGTGCACTTCTGTCAGAGAAACACTTATCTCTCCCGCTCATTATGAGTTGGTATTTAAATGTCCTGTTCCTATTGAAATGGCTTTGCCACTGCAGGATAAAGAAGATTAATGCAGCGAGAAGAAAGCTTAATAATGAGCCGAATACGTCCCGCTTTTCTATTTTATGAATACAGTACGTGCAGATGTATAGCAACCTGCTAACATACTTTGTCGAGCTGTGCTGATATAAATGTATGAAGACTCATTTAATCTCCGTAGCCCAAGGGAGGTATGTGTCTTTGTGTATAAATGCATTTTGCCTATACTGTATATTTACAGTGCAGAATTCAACTCACAGTCATGAGGAGGACAGTACTACGGCCCATAAACCCCACAACAGGGCAGCTATCATTTAAGCTTAAAGATGCAACAAAGACATTAAAGAGTGCTTTTCTGTCTACAGGAAGTTTCCACATACCTGCGGGAGGTTTGTTTACTTACTCATGAAAACCTAAACAATGTACTGTACGCTTCAGGTGATCACACTGAACATGAACAGCTTGTCATATTACTACAGCTCACTTGGTAGCATGATAAAGTAGCACATGGCCTGGTAAGGAGACCAGGGCAATGCTGGAAAAAAAAAAAATCAAGTTGAATTGTGTCAAGTTCAGCAGTCAGAGAAAAATGCACGCGTGACGCAATTAAGAACAAATTATAACTCTGTTTCACATATTACAGGCATAATAACAGTCAAAATTGCATGTTTCCAGCTCTTGGGGCAGTCAGTTCTGTATATGTTAATTGGTAATGTTAATGGCTCTCTTGCTAATGAAACGTAGCATTAAGCTGAATTCGTTATCGCTGTTTTAGGCAAACTTCATCCAAGCATGAAGTCCTCCCTTGGTGCTTTATCTATTCATGTAAAATCAGCTGTTAGAAACTTTGGTGTGTTGTTTGATTTTAATCTCACCTTTAAGAAAGAAAACATACATTTCATCACAAAGTTATTAGACCACCATCCAATGTATGATTTATGTCACAGCTACCCTAAATTAAGAGCATTGGCAATAACCAAAATCCTTTCCTCATGTTTCTGTAATGGTTAAATCCACCAGAATGTGCAAGCTCTTAAATCGAAATGACATTTTTAATGCTAAAGTGTAATTACTAAAATGCCGGAAACAGAGCTGGTGGTGTGAAGATTTTAGTTGGGAGTAGGGATGTTCCTTGTGACTAATTTCTTAGTCACAAGGAAAAAAATTGACTGACTGAGTAGTCTAAAATCAAGAAACACGGAGATATTAAGTTAAATTTGAGAACCGTTTAATGGAAAATGTCAAAAACTAATACCAAAGGCATTTTAAACTATTTGTCACATTCTTCAATAATCCTGCTTAAGTGTGGAAAAGGAGGAAAAGAGGAAGACCTCAGAGGTGGTTCATAGATGGAGAGGAGAACATGCAGAGGGTTGGTGTGACAGAGGAGGATGCTAGAGAAAGAGGCAGATGATGCACTGTGGAGTCCCCTAAAGGCAGCAGTCAAAAGAATATGATTATAAACACAGTGCTATAAGAAAGCACATAAGAGACATCTTACAAATTTGATAATTACACTAGTCAGTCATCTGCAATTGTACAGTTTTTATCAATGGATGTTTGATGTAGTTTTGTAAGAATTCAATCCCAACAAAGCCACCTAATGTCACAGTGTACCTTTTTGTGGACTGATATCTATTGGACTGAGTAATCGCAACAGACAGTTGAACCACTGTGAATGTTTGTAGACTGTTGCTGCTGTTTGCTGATGCAAAGTTAAATAAGGGAGCCATTACACGGAGAAATGGCCCATTTGCATTGACTTATGTATGAGTTATCAGAGAGGCAGCTGGTGACATGTAATACCGTCTGAGAACAGCATAACATGCCAAATGGCAAACACTTTTATATACTGGTTCAAGCCACCTGTCTCCAAAAAAAAGATCTTTAATCCAGAAAGCACACATGAAATTACAAAAAAAAAAAAAAGACATTGAGGGATGAGACTGCAGGCAGACAATTTCCAGACAGATGGTTCAGTGAGTACAGCAGCTCTTTACAGAGTGCAAAAATGAGCCTGTTTGTGTTATGATACCTTTCTGAGCTTAAAGATGTGCCACTGTACACAGAGGTGAGCTGGCTAAGCCTATTTCATAAAATGAACCACTGGCCTGAGTCTCGCTGAGCTTACAAAGTGTTTTTTTTTTTTCAGCACATTGTCCCAGTACCATGAAAGTGAAAATGATAGCATAAAAAAATAAAGTGCAACATTACTTACGGCTTTACAAAACCCCTTTAAATTTCTGGAATTAAAAAAATAACTCATATTCAGTAATTACTATTTTTAAATTTAAATAATTTAAGAAAGTTTACACTTTCAGCAAAGCATGCTGGGTGACATGCACAAACATTTGTTTATTATTGTAAAAATGTCAGTATATAAAACCAACATGATAAAAAGCTTTACTGTAAATAAACAGATACATGACTTATCCTTACGCAGGATTAGTGACTCCCTCGGGTGACAAATATATGTATATATATATCTGGAGAAGTGTTGGGTTTTCCATAAATGTACACTTCATTGTTAGGGTGATAAAATACTATTGTCACTAACTCTAACCAGCTCAGATTATATTGTTTTATTATATAATTTAAGGGAACAATAACTCACCTCATGTTACACCTCTCTTTATGTTACCTAAGGAGGTCTCCTGCTCCACAAGTGAATTGTGACTCATTCTCTTCTCGTTCCTCCTCGTGGATAGACACAAACCCACGCAACAGCACTCAGTCAACTTCACTTTTTCCTTGTGATGTTGTTTTCTATTCCACAGTGCAGTGCAAATGGTCATTTTTTGTGTTTCGGTTATCATCCATCTTACTCGAACATGTTATATAGAATTTCAAGTCCACAAGCTAACAGGCTCCATGCATTAGCATGATCTGTGTAGCATGAGATCTGTGTACTCCTATAAATTTCAGTATGGCTCGTACACACACACACACACACACAGATAGTGGATCTTCCTTTCTTACACCTTTTGTGACCGGGGTGTTGGAATGTCAGAAGGTATAAATGCCTGCCGAGTTCTCACACGCTGAACGGAGGGTTTGCAGGCAGTTTGAAGCTGCCCTGGAGCATTTAGCATACAAAAGTCAATGTCACAGAGGGAAAGCATAAAAGGCTGGTCAGTGTGGCCGTGACCGTTCATACTCGGGCGTGACATTTTTTTCTTTTTTTAATTTGACTTGAATATATTGATTTCAAAAGTTCTAAATGTCAAAATAAGAATCAACTGCAGTCGAATGAAAGAAAAGTCTTCATGTGCCATGTCTTTGTCGCAGAGAGTCAGCTGGTTGGCTAGTCAAAGCACATCTTACAGCCAAAACGAGAGGGAAGCAGTAACTCACAGTGAATTGCAAACACGCACATTTGAAAGGCAAACAGTTATACATGCCATGAACATTGCATGCATTAAACATCCTCCCCTGCACTCTCTTCCCTCCTTTCCCTCTCGTCGTCCTGGCAGCACACTCGAATGAAGCAACGCTGCATGTAACTGAATTTAAATTCTTTGTTGCTAAAAATAAATAATTTTGTTTGTACATCTTATCTAGCGACACCAGCAGTATAATTTCCATTTATCCGGTGAATGCTAATGTTGCTAAAGTTAGCATTTCGGCATGTCTGTTGAGCCTTGATCGTGTTAATCAAGTCAATTTTAATTGCTACGTTGCCAAACACTGCTGGCATTTTACATGCAGGCAGTATGGGTCCTTGTGTTTTCCCTGGTATTTTCCCAAAATTGAACATGCATTTTTTGGTGGCAAAAAGAAAAAGTAGATGAAAACAAAAGTCGAATTACAAACATGACATGTTCTGGCTATCAAACTTCAACCTTTACCTTGAACTGAACCTCCAAATGTGAACTTGGACTCTATCAGCCCTGACAGTATGAGAATGTTCATCCATAAATGTATTCATAGCAAATATATAATAAATCAGAAAGCTAGACCAGTATATTTCTGAGGTGGATGTATTGGCTAAAGCGAGCTGTTTGCTGATATTTCAGCGACAGAATTTATAACCGGAGATAAATGAACATTTCAAAAGTAAAGAAGATACATTCCTCATTTCTTTATATTTCTTTAATTTTTAAAGTCGTATTGAAAAAATGTTTTCCAGGCTTTTTGAAGTACTTTCTTTAATTGTGCCTGGACATTTCATGATGAATGTAATTTGTGTAATTTAGTAATTTAATTTAGTGGGGTTAGGTTAAATGCTGATTCTAAATTGCCCATAGATGCAAATGGTTGCTTGTCTCTATGTGTTAGCCCTGCGATAGGCTGGTCCAGAGTGAACCCGCCTCTCACCCTATGACAGCTGAGGTAGGCTACAGCCTCCCCATGACCCTGACAAGGATAAGTGAAAGAGAATGGATGGATGGCTCTTTAGACATTTTAGTTAATAGCGGCCATCACAAAAATACATAATTTGATCAATTCAGTTTTCTTTATATAGCGCCAAATAACAACAACAGTCTTAAAGAAACAACTGGGTAAGGTAAAGAAAAAAGAAAAGAGCGTAAGGCAGAACAATCAACAATAATACAAAGACAACAGAGAAAAGCAGTGTGGGACAGAAAATGGAGCAAAAGGCAGCCAACATCTAAAGAAGAGCTTTGAATGTCCTTCAAGAAGCCTGCAGAACTATTCCTGAAGACTAGAAATGATAAGAAAGCTGCCTATGAGAGTTCAGGCTGTTGAAGAATAAAGGTGCTCATAACAAATATTGACATTTAATCTCGTTAGAATTGTGCAAACTGTGATGGTACAAATATCCAGGCTATGCTGAACTTGCTTTGTAGTATGTGCCTCAGGAAGTTACTCCAGCTGTCTAAGGAATGGTCCTTCATATTCCTCATATCATTTTATTTATTTTTTTATAATATTTTTTAGAACATCACAGCATTTATTCCCATTTTCCTGGAAAAATACACAATAATGAGGGGTGGCTAAAACCTTTATCACAGTACCGTATCCTATATCCATTGATCTCTAATAATTGATCAAAATACTGGTGGTGGTCAGCGGTACCCTCAGCTTCCTGGTTGATACACCTATGTTATCAGTTTCCAAACGCTAAAAGACTTCCTTCTCGACTTATTGCATTCACAAGATTTTCAGAAAACTTGACCTTCGACCTTAACCTCAAGGTTGAGGTCACTGCGATTCTAGCTCTTCTGAGACTTTTAGTAGCTACACCTATGGTATCAATTTGCAAGTCTTACTTTGTTCTCGAGTTATTGCATTCACAAACTTGGGCGTTTGTGTTGCCCGCCCGGCAGGGTGATGGTAAAATCGCATCAGCCTTTTACGGAGTAAAAACTATTTGATAAATTAGTAGTGAGAGACGACCATCCACCTTACAGTCACAGCTTGAAACACAAATACCTGCAAAGTCAGCTTTCTGCTTTCCAGACCTCATTTATCCAAACCATAATTTAAAAGCACAGCTCCACGCTTTAAAGGAGAAAAGTGCATGTTCAGATTATTAAATGATTATTTCATTTCCATTCTTTGCTCCAAAGCAAAGTCAAATTTTAATCAAAGCAAGTGGGTTAAAGCACAAGCACTGCTATCTGAAAAGGCCTCTTTTAGAAAATTTGAAGCACATACTGTAAGCCATAAAACAGATGGCGCCTCAATTCAGCATGTCAAGTTAAGTCTAAATGGTTGCACCGATGCAGGGAATCGGTCATGGCAAAAGGAACAGGAAAGAAATCAACCATGGTCATCTGGATCATTTAGAGCTATTACGGCACGGAGAACATCATCTGTAGCCAGATGCTTCCCACGTCAGAATGAGTGAAGTGTGGGAGTCGGATCCACACGCGTAAAAAAATGGTCTTGATGGTGCACTAGTAAGGGACTTGGGGAATTTCACACTCTGTTTAATGCTCACTGTGGCTAAACATCTGATGGACACTTACTCACAGCAAAAAATCTAAAGCATTCTGTCTCCATGTGTGATCTTGACTGAACTCAAATCTGTAACTCACGCTGGTGGGAAGAGAACTCCTTACTGTTGAAATATTAAGGAGGTGTAAAAAATGTAAAATGATTTAATAACCTAAAGAAAGCTTTTCCATCTTATCACTGATTACACTTTCTGGAGGTAGTGCAAATGAGGTTGCAGTTTAAAAAAAATGTTTACTCCGAATGTTGCACTTACATCTCATCGTACCACTTTCCTTGCTTCCTTCTCCTCCTTCTCACACGGTATATGAAATATTCATATCAAATTCTCACACATATGGACAAATATAAACACGCAGTGCACAAAATGGAAGAGAAGGAAGTGCAGCGCCTCATAAGCAATAAAAAGAGGAAGTGATGAAAATTAGAAAACAGATTTCATTCATGGAATAAGTGCATAATGCAATATCACAGCCACGGCTTGGCTTCAAGCTATTCTAAATTCATCATAATACTCTAGCATGTAGCAGTGCTCCTTAAATTCAGTCCATGCTCTCCTGGGTGGATATCATGTCTGATTTAAGTGTACAGATGTGAGTAGCGGATACCCCTGTGTGCCAAGAGATGGCTTCCAGGCACGCTGAAACCACAAGATACACATGCAAAACACAGCAAATCTGTGCTGCACCGATTTAAGATCTGGCACCTTCACTTCTGACAATTCCTGCAGAACCACGGCATGCTCTGCTGCCGACTCATGAATCAATCATCCCGGGATAGAACAGATAAATGCATCCCGCGTTAGGTCAGAAAGAATGAGAGGAACAGAGGGAGAAAGAGAGAGGGAGAGAGAAAGACAAGGATCAGGATGTGGTGCTGAAGGATAAGATGGCTTCCTTTGATAATGAGAACAAATGAGTTATTTTACACAGATTTTAGACCTCTACATTTAAGGATGTGGTGGGAGGGAGGAAATGCTAAAAAGAGCCCACCCAAATGAATCAGAGAAGCAGATGGATTTACCATCCCTTCTATAACTTCATTTGGAAGCTAATTGAATCAGCACACTAGCTGCAGGGAACTTGAATAAAATAGGGCCAAGAAAGAGTCGTATTGGACAGGATGGAAGCGAGGCTCGGACGATAACGCTTCCACTGAATTTATATCGGGCATGTTTTCAGCTAGTGTGCAAATTGTTTTTGAGTTCTTGGATAATGGTGTCAAAATAAAAGAATTAGCAACAGATGTGGGAAACATTTTTTCTTTTGAATCAACAGTTACTTTTTATGTCTATTCAGATTATATAGAGTGGGTAGCCAGCAGTTAGATATGCAGTAGCAGATGTGTCCCATCTGACAGGCTTTTTCTACTGAAGTCTGATAAGAGCCCAGAGCGATTCCATTTAATATTCAACAAAAACCCCAAAAAACGCCCCAACTTGTAAAATCATGCACACACTGTCCGTAGCTACACGGTGCAAACTTCAATTTGCCTTTTTGCAACTGAGATGGTGCATCAGCTAAAGCGCTGGCAGTGGGATTTGGAGCAACGGTCATCTGCTAACATGGCTTTCAAACTTAGGCAAGCACGACTAACAAACAAAACTAAGCAAAATAAATATTTATGCTGAAAAAGGACTGGCTATTATGTTGGATAAAATCCCCATCGACAGGCGTGGATGCAGCCTGGCAGATCACTGTTCACAGAGTCCAAGCTGAAAACTTTGTTTCAGCTTCAGTGGCTAAGATGGTTATGTGCTTCTCAGCGACTGAAACAGAAACCAACTGGAGATGTTGGCCCTGTAGCAGTCGCTTTCTTCAATTAGTTCAGAAAGAGAACTTAGCTACAGGCGCCGCTCCTATTGATTCAGTTTTGTATTTAGTGCAGTAGGACAAATAATGATAAAAAGCGCCACAGCCAGGAAAATAAAGAATGTGATTAGAATGCTGAATAGTCCAATCTGCAGGGACAAGTGCCTTTATCTAGTTTTAACCAGATCAATATGACAGTAATAAAAAAAAAATGCTGGATTAAGAGGATACCACGTTTGTGCTGCCTAATATTTGTTGTAAAAAACAAAAAACTCTTTCACTGCAGAGGGGATCATGCTTGAAGGACACAGAAGACAGCGACTTGCCCTTTAAAGTTCCCAGTGAATTCTTACTGTCTCATGCAAGTATTTGCAACAAAGTGCTGGTCTTTTGTTCTTGAAATAAAGACATGATCATTGCTATGCTAGACAATAAGAATCCCTCTTAAATCCTTTCATGCCACAATGCCTTTACTCTCTCTGAGGCAGCTTTTCTGTTGTGTTTTTTTTCTCTTTCCTTTTTTTTTTTTTTTTTTAAAAGGAACCC
>VURO01001947.1:40646-51282 GCA_015108175.1 Pelvicachromis taeniatus
TTTTTCTTCTTTTGCTTCTTTTTTTTTTATTTTTTTTTTCTTTAATATTTTTTTTTTTTTTTTAGAAAGGACACACTTCATCTTTGCTGCATAAACACTCAAGACGAGATGAGAGTTTCAATGGGACAAATTAAAGCCATTCTCCTCTGTGGATGGATGAGACAAACACCCAGCTAATTCTATTGATTAAAAGAAATAGAGTTTGTTGTCAGCAGTGCTGTATTTGAAGCAGCGATTTGATTAGGAAGCTGCGCTTGGCAAAATTGGTGAAATGATAATACCCGGTGTGATTATATCAAATGCATGCTCACAGGCACAGAGCAGGACTCAGTCTTGCATCACATCTACTTATCGTGTGCTCTTGTCTTTGACCCACATGAGAAAAAGTGTGAAGTGTCAACGTGTACTAATGCTTTATGAACAAACACTGTGGGTGATTTGCTTCAACAGCATATTAATTAATGCACTTTATTACAAGTGCATTTTGAATTACTCTATAAATTACACTCTCAGAGGTTTAAAGATTGATGAGTGCTTTTCAAGAGTAAACAAAAAATTGCAGGATTGTAATCAGTAACTACTATATCTGAAATTAATTTACTGACTTTAATGTAATTTTTCTGCTCCTATTACACAATTCTCTCTAATGAACCAACGAATATCTGCAGAAATGTGTGTGTGTGTGTTCTGAAAACCACTTCAGACTTTTGAGACGCACTGATGCTTTTGAACGAGGTAAGTGCAGTGCATTTTTTTTGATGGGATGTAACATGCCTTTTTCCAGATATCATTTTAATTCCTTAGTTTATAAATACTACATTACCAACTGCGACATGACCTTTACCGAGGTTAACATGTCTGTGAAAGTGGGTGAGATAAAAACTAAATGACAACATAACAACAGACATTTGTTTGATCTTATTGGCCACTGTTTGTTAGGACCTGCAATGCATTAAAAAGTTACACTTTCAGATAAAATTCATGAATAGTGCTTTTGGCAAAAAAAAAATTAATTTGTGTCAAAATGAGTATGTCTTCTTCTTCTGCTTCACCCTTTGATACCTGTAAACATGTATTAGTTCCTCGGTGGTTATTTGCTATATGGTTACAGGTGTTATTAGCTCCCTTAATCATCCATCCATCCATCCATCTAGACATTTTTTCTTTTTATGCAATGCAAAGTCATGGTAGGATTGGGGCCTATCCCAGCCATCATATGGTGAGAAGCGGGATATACCTTGGACAAGTCACCAGTCTATCTCAGGGCTTACACAGAAAGACAACCACTCATTCGCATCTACGGCCAAATGAGAGTCACCAGTTAAGCCAACATGCATGTCGATGGACTGTGGAAAGAAGCTGCGGTATCTGAACAGAATAAGCAAACTTCACAAAAAAAGGAGTCAGACAGCCTTTGAATTCCAACCCAGGACCTCGTTGGTGTGAAGCAATGATGGTATCTGCCACACCACTGTCCCTGTAATAATCAACCACCCACAGCAACCCATTTATAGGGTTACTATGAATGAACACTGTGAACATTAACGACACAGAGAGTGCTTCGTGAATCTCAAGATGAGGAGAGAAGAAGAACATCTGAGTAACAGCTGCAACAGACTGATCATCCCATTTAAACGTTGGCTTGTAGCTATCTGAAGTGCCGCTTGTACTGTGCCTAGCCTTAACACGACAAGACTAATCTCTCACATTCATCCTGCTGGGAGTCTCCTCCGGTACTGTATAACCACTGCCATTCCTTTTTGGTACTGATAGACTTTGGATTCCAGACGTGCTTCATATTAAGAGCATTGGACCATGAATTAAATATATCCACTTGCCTTGGATGAACAGCGCTTAGTGGCTTTTACGCTTCTCTCTCTGGAAATCTTACTTGCTTAAAAGGCATTAATACTGTACGAAATGCCTTAAGTATGCTAAGGTAGTATTGTCATTGTCTCTGTGACATTGAGGGATCCTTTAAACTTTTGAAGTGTTTCTTAAGTATGCAAATCACAAAGAGATACTCAATAGAGTGAAAAGTATTTTTAACATAAAAAAACATAGGAGTATAACCGGATCACTAACCCCTCCTAGGATATGACTTTTTAAGGTCCGCGAATTAAAGCAATGCTTATTTAAATCGAGAAGCCTTCAGATAAAAAGCCCATCTAACCTGCTTCTTTTCATGCTGGTAGTGTCTTCTTCTTCATAGGTCAGGACTGCTTTTTCAACATGGGTCATTTCTTGTGATTTAAACAGGGCGATGGTCAAAACCACCAATTACTACAAAAAACAACCTTATTCAAAGCACTGAGTGTCTGCAGGCAGTTAAAGTGTTCACAAAGCTTGGTATTTTTTTTTTTTCCATAGTGATTCATGAATGAAGGTAATGGATAAAAATATAAACCCAAACTTGATGATGCATTCTGCTGTAGGATGTCCTACTGGCTTACTATTTTCAAAGTGTTTGTCTGTGGATGAGTGTCATTATTTGTCTCTCTCTGACGTCTTTTGGTGGCAGACTGGAACTTTGTCAAAGCCTAAAAGCGCGAGAGGGAAAACTATCTCCTGGCTGGCCTTCATCATTTTTAGTAAGCACTGACTACACAGGCTCATTTAGCCAATGTCAAGAAATAAATGGCTGCAACCCAATTCTGTCATATACCTGTAGTGCTTTATGATAACTGCCAATTTCCCAAACCTCCTGTACTGGTAGGATCAATCTAAATTCTTAGGATCAACAGATAGAATTAGAGTACTATAGTTTATTTTTATAAAAACTGATACTCGATTTCTGCACATAATATTGGCATTCAAGAAATGTGCACTTGTCAACTAGTGCGACCTTGATCTCAGCTCTCGTTGACAGTTCTTTAACTTGTTACCCCATCTTTGTTTCTAATCGCCCAGTGTGTTTTCTCCTCGGTCCCATGTGCTCCAATAGAGAGGCACTTCTCCCCCCCACGAGTAAGCAGTACTTCACCTGCTGCTCTTTCAATATTTACCTCATCAGCATCGGCCTAAGTAAACCCACACTATCATAGTTCACACTAATTATGTGTGCTCTGCTCTGCATGTTAGTTTATGGTTGCTCACTTTTCTTTCTTTCTTTGTTTTACGATCCTGCAACTTCAATGGTCTTCAATCAATAAGCCCATGCTACAAACTAAACAGTTATAATATCTGGGTAAATCTGTCTAATACAGAGTAAACAGATGGATTGTTGTGATTTACTTACAGAAACCACAGAAACTCTAAAGCATTGATGCTGTGTTTGAATTGAAAATGAATTAAATGAAGTAAAAATTAAAATGATTTCCTCATATAACTACTTGCTTTTTTACGTGCTTTTTCAGAGCCCACCGGTGAGCTGTGACCCACGCTTGGGGACTCGCTGGTCAAGCACACAATGACTTGTCAGTGTAAAAAGGATATGATGCTACAGCTGCTACAACACTACTAAAAAGCAGTGCATTTATTAGCAACAACCACTGTCTGCTGAGTAAACCATTAGCGCCATTTGTAAAAAGGGAGTTACTGTACTTCTTTCGAAGTTTTCACACAAACCTCGCTCACTCTGCATCATCAGAGGCAGAGGTGATTATCAGGGTGCCACAGCCGCACACCACACATATTCATCATTTTAAGGAGATAATTGGGTGTGAAAACCATGGAGATGGGGGATAACAAATGAACCACCAGACCGGATATGCGTTAATAACTTGTTTTGTAGCCTTTGCAGGATACAAATAAATATAACAAGTTGCAAATTAAGTGATGTATTTTGTACTATCTATGTCTACACAAGGCCATGCTTACAAAACACCACAGATTAGTGTATTACATGTTCCACTAATGCACTCTATGGTTACGTTTAATAATTATTTACTTTACAGATATTGAGCCCATTGCAGTGAAGCTACCCGATATAAGGAGTAATCTAAGAAAAAGTTGCTTGTGTAGAATAATTTTAAATTCCTGTTTAAATTCCTGAAGGTTCTGTGACTTCTTCTAAGTGTAAAGGTATGTCAATACCAATAGTGTAGCTGAGTGTCAACAAAAAACAAACAGACAAATAACAGGAAAATGCAAAACCTCCTCAGAGATACAAATGGAGAATTCAACACTTTTGCCAAGTCATTTTTTAACTGCAACCAAATGAAATGTGAGGGAAGAGACAAACCCACTTCATTCCAGCCTTGTGTACTTGTTTGTCTGAGGCTTGTTTATCATAATCCACCATAAAAACTCTCCACAGTCCCGAGCAGTGCTTGTCAGAAAATTTGCAGTACACTTGTTGCTTTAACAGAACAGTTATGAAACTGAAAAGTAGCAACTGTCTCTCTAGCACGTTCTCTCTGCAACGTGGACATGTTAATGTGCATAATTAACTAATCAGCTTATGCCAGCTCGAAACATTTGGCAGCTCCGTCTGACAGCTTCAGCTCCTCTCTTGAAAACATCTTGAAATTTTCTGGTTTAGTCTCCCCCTGTGTAATTTTATCCCCTGTCAGAATAGAATAGCTTCGACTTGGAAGGTGACCAAAAGGTCCAGCTCTTGGTCAATTTTTTTTCTTTACTTAAAAGCTTTATGTGGCAACATGAAAAGAAATATAATAGGAGCCTTAATATAAAAAAACATTAAGGCTGTTGCTAACTTCAGAATGTTAATTGTGCAGTTAGATCAAATGATGACACTAGACATGATTGCTAGGAGGAGAAATGTCTTACTTTTAAATTTTAAGGAAAGCATACTATTTAGGGCTCCACATTGGTTGGTTGATACGCTCTCTTCAGACCAAAGTGTTACAGGACTGACAAAAGCCTGTGTTACTTTAATAAGGAGGAAGGCGCCACGTCAGTAGCCCTCCAGGATTCATCTGCTAATTTTGTGTAAACTATATCTACACAACTTCAGATTACCCCAATGGAGAGTGCTAGAGTAGGACTAACCTAACAAGCATTTACAGCTGCTGAACTTTTACTTTGGGCTATATTTCGATTGCAAACAGCAGCTTAACAGCACAGTAATTTGTGCTGGGATGTTCCAGCGACTTTCTCTGGGACTCGCTGTTTCTTTGAGTGAAAATGTGTTAGGTTTGGCATATTTAGGCATGTTTGGTCTAATAGTTGTTTTAACTGAGCCACAGCTTAGGTACTGCTACAGATATCTCAGCTTTGGGTACTGAATGGTGATTATTTAACAGTCTGAACACAGTAAACTGTTCCTGCACCGAGTGCAAGGTGACATCGAGCTTGACAAATGTGAAAAACCTACAAACTGTTCAGCAGTTGTTGTTACATCGCTCCTACCCATTGTCACAGCTGGCTGAGGTGGCGTGCCAATATCAATTAGAAATGTGTGGATATTCTGATAAGAAAAAAGGCCACAGACAAAATCTGTGCATCATCACGTCTTTTCTGTTGTATACATTAAGCAATCCATATTTTATTATATTATGAACCCTGATGCATAAAGAGGGTTTTTCACTGTGTCCAATCTGCAAAAGAACAGTTTTCTTGATTAATAGGAATACTTATTTTATCATTAAGGTTGATTAATTCCATTAGTCTGCGAGGTTTTAAGTCATTCAGTAACGCCACTCTGAATCAATTATTTGCCATGGCAACGGGTGGAAAGAAGACACTGATTATAGCAGAAGCTTAACAAATGCATATAAGATGATCGCTAAATATTGAAAACGGTCATTACCAACAGCCTCATCAAAATACTTTACAGTACAGAACTCTTAAATGTTGACTTTTAAAAGCTGGATATTGTATCTGCTTGTGCGCACAGAAATGGTTCTTGGCAATGGGAGCCATTGATTTTCTCACTTCATCTGTATGGCATCTCCTCTTTCCTGCCAGCACAGCATGTTATATGAGACTGCAAGTTTTCTTTTAGCCAAAGCAATCAATTTTGCTTAGCCAAACTCCCTAGCATGGACGGAGCCCGCCTAAGTACCTGTCTCCACCGACACACAGCCCTGTGTGCCGTCATCGTCTAAAAAAAGCTTTCAGCGTAATAAAAAACATGTCTGAATCAGAACCCAACCAATCTAATAACAGCCAGACCAGTCGGTATGACTACAGAGCGTTAACTGTGTCACTGATAGGGAGGGGGTATGTGCGAGCGAGTCCGCGAGAAAGGCCAAGAAATCAAAGAAATCACTGATCTTCAATTCCCTGATGAGATAATCCACATCACATTTTCTTCTATGCCATCACTTTTACAACATGAAGTAAGATCTGGTTTCTCACTTTAAAAGCAAAAAGCGTTTATGACTTTTCTTTTTTTGAATGACCAAAAAAAAAAAGAAAATCCAATATATGAGGCCATACATAAGGGAATTCTAAGCCTGACTGAGCCTTATTGATATCTATCTGAAACTCCCTCAGCCACCATCAATCTCACATATTGTTAAACAGAAAGACTGGGAGGTAAACGTTCACTTAGAGACGTGTCTTGTCCCTTTCAGGAGACATGTTTAGCCTTCACTTCTGTAATGAAAACAAATAGATGGGCCGGTTTCATAGAGATGGAAAGCCTTGGACTGCAGCCAGAGATAACAGGGCGAAACTCTTCCAACTGAGGCAGTGTGGGGGAGTTGGATTCAGAAAGACTGACATGGAAATAAACAGAATTTACAACCTATTACCGCCTGTTTCCAAGAAGGATACTGAGAAGTAGCTAACAAAGGTGGGTTTTTAAGACATAATTTAATTCTCAACTGGCATGAACAGTAAAGTCCTTCCCTATGAAATATAATTGAATCCATTGGCATGCATTACCATGCACACCATCAATTACTATGCCAGGGAGGTAAGAGCTAATCCTTCATCAGAGTGAAAGCCAGCTATCTGCAAGAACAGGGGTGTCTGTTGTTCATTTTCCTGCTAATGCATTGATTTATCTCTACAGTAGCTGCAACAGATAACAGACTTGGCTCAGATTATATATCTTACCTGTAGCCACTGCGACTGGTCGCTATGACCAGCTGTCCAAGCGTTGACCTTGCCCTGCTTGTCTAAACGGGCTTTCCCAGGCTCCCAAGTGAACATGTCCATGTTGAGCGTCCTGAAGATGCTGGAGGCTGTGACCTGATAGTCCTGGATATGGCCTGACTTCATACCCAGTGGTTCAGAACAGCCTGGCAACAACAAAAACAGATTTGCTCTAAACAGTTTTTTTTATTTTTTACATCTAACCCCAGGCCCCCTGTAAAAGGTTTTAGCGCTGATACTACTTAAGAGAAAATGCAAGAGGCATACTGGAGTGGATTTCCAAATTATGTATGATTCATTTATGATAATGATGGTGATTAGTGTATTCAGTTGGATGGAGAAAGCTCACTCACCTGTTAGCTCGCAACCGAGCAGCTCCATGCGTAAAGTACAGTGCCTCCTGCAGACTTGGGGGTAAATGCGCACGTACTGGGCTTCAATGGGAGGGGTGAAGGAGTTGGCTGATGGAGCGTTGTTATCAACATTTCCTCTGAAAATCTGTTGCAAGGGATGAAATAACAGCAAATGGGGGGTGGGGGAGGATGGCGAAGCAGATCAGTTTTCAATAATGTGGCAGTCTATCCGCCGCTGTCTCTAGTGTCTACTCCACGCTCAACAAATTGCTGTCATTCAAGGTCAATGAGCTAGAATTACAGGGAAAAATAGACAATTTGTCGCACCATTTGAGCCAGTAATTCATAAGAACAGTGGTGTGATTTAAATTAGTGCTCCAATTATATCACTTTACCTTCTGGAGTGTTTCATCCAAATCGCCCAAGATAGCCTGACAGAAACTATATGATTGGAGCGAAAGATGTACAAACAAACATAGTCATGTCGTGGACGTGTCTGGCTTTGACTGACCAAAAAAAAAAAAAGAAGCTCTGAATGAGCGCATAATATCAAAGTCCAGACGTAAAGTATACAAATCTGACAACATATCTGATAATAAGTTTGGAGGTCTGGTTGTTTCGGAGCTCGGCCAAAGAGAGGACAGCCGTGGCTAGCTGTCAGGAATGATAGAATGCTCTGTGGCCTATTTGGTGGCTGTTCATCCCCAAATAGTATAAAAATTCAATCTAGAAGTCATAAAAGTGGAGGGGGGTAAGGGGCAGCAGGATGGGCCCGGTGTGCGCTAGCTAATTAAAAAGCCATCTCATCATGTCCTCCACCCTGTCCTTGACTGAGTGCACAGTCTCTAGTCGATGTGTGCGCATGTATGAGTGTGTATTTCATCTGTCTACCACAGGACAAGAAGCAGTGGGTGACGATGGATGCGTACACCTATGTCTGTGTGCCCGTACAAGTGTCTCACCATATCCTCATCTTTCCCCTTGACTTTGTATGTTCTCCAGGTCTTCCCGTCATCACTGTAGGCTACTTTGTAAGACTTGACGTACTCTGGGCTGCCGATACGCTTTGCACCCTGGGTAATTAGGCCCGTGACCCTCATTCTCCTCTGCAGGTTTATCTGTGGAGTAGAAAAAAAAAGATGAAATTCTAGCTTTATTTTCAGACACTGTATATGGAGGCGTAAGTGTCTGTGAGCATGCATGTCACCAGTTCAGTTCACCCCCTTGTATCTTTTCTGTCAGGGCCATCCATCTTATTCTAAAAGTCTGTGTCCAAATAGAACATTTAATCAATTGTACACCCCATATCCAGTCTGCCCACACTGTGCAAACTGTCAATATGATGCCAGTGTAAAGCAGCTTGGTGAGCCAAGAGGAAAAAGAGGCACTAAGAAAGAGGAAAATGACGAATGGCTTCCATAGATCCTACTCAGCACCCACAAACCAGATTCATTACATACAGACCAGAATCTTCGGTAGCTTTCCCTGACAGCTCATTTTGATATATAGTATATGTTCACCAGCCATTTTATTAGGTACACTTTGCTAGCATGACATTGAACCCCGTTTTGCCTTCAGAACTGTCTTAGTTATTTGTGGCATAGATTCAGCAAGGTGTTGGAAGCATTCCTCTAAGGTTGTGGTTCATATTAACATCCTTATTTGGCCTGGCATCTGTACAGTGAACTCCTTGCTCTTTTTAAGAAACCAGTCTGATAGGATGTGAGCTTTGTGACATGGTGAAGTAACCTGCTAGAAGCAGACATCCGAAGACACGTAAACTGTGGTTATAAAGTGATGGACATGGTCAGCAACACTACTCAGATAGGCTGTAGCATTTAAACAAAGCTCAACTGCTACTATTAGTACCAAAATGTGCCAAGAAAATATCCTCCATGTTATTGGACCATTGATAGAAGACAGGGTGGGTCCATGCTTTCGTGTTAACACCAAATTCTGATCTCATGGCAGGAGAAATTGAGACTCATGAGACCACACAGTGTTTCTGCAATCTTCTGTTGATTAATGCTCGTGAGCTCATACAAATGGTTGTCACAGTTTCCTGTTCTTAGCTGATAGGAGTGACACCCGGCGTGGTCTTGTCCATCTCCTTCAAGACTTGATGTGCTGGGCATTCACAGATGTTTTTCTGCACATCTTGGATGTAACGAGTGGTTATCTGAGTTACTGTTGCCTTCTTGTCAGGTCGAAGCAGTCTGGCCACATAGTATTTTCAACCAGAGAAATGCTGCTCATTGGATATTTTCTCTTTATGTGGAGCATTGTAAATCCAGTAAATCAGCAGTTTCTGAAATACCTGTTTGGCACCAACAACCACACTACAGTCAAAGCCACTCTGATCATTTCTTCCCCTTTCTGATTCTCTGTTTAAACCTAAGGAACTCCTCTTGACCATGTCTAAATGTCTAAATGCACAGAGTTACTTCCATCTGATTTCCACATTAAATATTTGGGTTAATAATAACCAATTGCACTAGTGTAATTAATGAAATGACTCGAGGATGCGTTTTCAATATTTTCCTGAATATTTTCTTTTGGCAAAGCAGCAGTACGTTTGACAGCGTGTCGATTTTGTAATCGCCGGACTTTCTTGGATACAAAGTGTGTTTTAATGTTTGCATCTTAGTCTCTTACAAAAACAGATGTTATTAACAGTGAACTCAAATAACCACAGTGGCTCTTTAAGGATCCCGTCTCTTCAAAATCAGTGCAGAAGACTTGATGGTGTCAACACCAGCTTGTCTCGGTGATAGTTGCTGACAGAATCGTACATTTCCGAGGAATACTGATTGACTGGGAGAAACCTCAGCCTATCACACCGGCTGGTTCTTCTTCTCGATTCACAACTGCAACAAGTTTGAGAGACCTGTGAGTAATATTACACCCGCCACATCTATGCTTCCCTACAGTCTTTGTCTTCAATCTGTCAGCACCGGTTAAAAAAAAATGCCACTCGCCTGTAATTTCTGGTGAGCTTGTATAAAAAAAATTAGACAGCTGATGACAGTTGATGACAGCTCACTTCACTGTGGCAAAACGCAGAAGCCTGTGGTGACTAAGGAGTGATGCTGTGTTCATTGTACTCACAGACACGTACTATTTGCCATTTATTACAGTGAATTTTTACACTGATTAAAAAAAGTCAGGGGAAAAAAAGTAGAGGCAGAGGGCACTGGGCAATTTCAGCCTCAGACCAACATAGCCTCTCAGACTGTGACAAATGAAATAAAAAAAAAAAAAAAAAACAGAAGACC
>VURO01001947.1:59893-72773 GCA_015108175.1 Pelvicachromis taeniatus
TTTTTTGAAAAAAAATTATTATTTTGTTTTCCAAAAAAAAAAAAAAGAAAAATACTGGGAGATGAAACAAAAAAAACTTGGCACAGAATATAGACGTAGATGGAAAGGGCTGGAGAAGGTATACATAAATTATACAACATACCACAGTACATTGCACATAAAAATATTGTTTCTATCAAAACGCAACAGATTTTGTTATGGACAGCTCTGATAATGTATTTTATAGATCCCATATTATTTGAAAGTACGAATTGTGAATTTGTGGAAAAGTATCAGAGGAACTGATGAGAGCAAGAAAACTCTGTGAAACTGTGGTCGAGCCTTAAAATAAGCTGTGGTCCATTGACATTAAAAGTGATCCAGGTATTTCTCCACTTGTTTATAATTTCTCAAACTTAATAAAATATGTTAACTGGGGTGAGGCTGATGTGACACCCATGCACCAGCCAGTTTCCAAAGCTCCTTTAACCTGTAACATGCAGATTCCCTCGATAAAAAATGGCGAGAAATTGGTTTCACATGATATGCAATGTGAAAGAAAACTAAGCTTCCAAGAGGACCCACTCATAGCACTAATAGTAATAAAGATGAGCAGGATTATTTGCTACTTATGCTAAAGTCAGCAAGCTAATTGATGACATTTCAGCAACTGATTCTTAGTTAATGACATCATCTTCCACCTTCTCAGTTATAGTTACAGACGATTCGTCTCTGCATGATGTAAGGTGGACATTTCTTCACTTATTTTTCACCATTAAACTGGTCTTGACGACTGCAGTGTGACACATTTCTTTCTCTATCAACACTAACATTATGGAGACTGAATTCCCCACAACCTTTGTTGTTATGTATCGTTCACATTTACATTGTTATTTAAAGACACTCTCTGAATGGAAAGGTGAAAAATAATACATTAATATTTAATGACACCCATCTGTTAGGGTGCCTGGGTCATTGACTTAGTGTTTTGTGTTTTTGGTTCTTGTGTTTATTTCATTATGTTCTAGTTTTCTTTGTCTAGTGGGTTTAAGGAATATTCTAAGTTTAGGTTCTCTGAGTGGTTTACGTTGGGTTGTTTGTTCCTTGCTGTTAGTGATTATGTTTTACCTCCCTCAGAGTCTAGCTGTGTCTTGAGTTTTGTGAATCTTGTCTCTGTTTCATTCCTCCAGTCCCTTGTGTTAAGCTTACGTTTTCTTGAGTTAAGTCTGTGTTCCTTTTGTTCAGTGTCAAGTCCATGCCTCTGTGCCTGACGTGTGTTTCCTGTTTTATTTTGATAGTCCCTGTCCTGTGTGCAGTGGGTCTGGTTTTTCTTCCCTTGTCTCGTTAGGTCTGATTTGTCCCAGCTGTGATTCCCTCCTGTCTCCCATTCCTTGATTGCTCCCTCTGTGTATTTAAGCCCTGTGTTTTCCTTGGTCTGTGTTGTGATCTTTCTCATACCACACTGTGTGTTCTGTCTGGCAATCTGCCTAGTTAATCTGCATCTTCAGTTTAGGTAGTTTTTGTACTTGTTCAGCAATAAAGCTGTATTTTCAATGTATGTTTCATGCTCTGGAGTCTGCATATTGGGTCCTTTTCCTGCCTGCCTGTACACAGCCATGACACAATAATTTTTATACTTTTTTTGTGACCACTGGTCTACCATTAAAAATTAATCAAATAATTTGATTACTCAAGTAGCAGTTTTGTGATCGCATATTATTATTTTAGTGCAAGAGCTCTAAAAACATACAGGAAAAAAAAAAACGAGGGAACTTGGAAGAGTCTCAAAAGAATGAAAATACATCAAGTACAGAGTTCAGCTCGAGACACAGCCTGCTTATGCTGGTTGAAGTGCAAGTGGCTGTGCAAACCAGCCTTCAGGGGATGCCTGGAGCAATGGTCACCTAAAAGCTATGAAGCTGCCTTCACCATTTAAACAAAATACCTAAAAAAGAAAAAGGCATTTCAAAGTCAGTACTGAAACAAAGACAAAAACGACAAAGATGCATGCCAACAGACAACCAAACTGGCAACACTGAGACATGTGAGAAGACTTTCACCACACAAGAAAGCCAAGAGTCAGAAGAGAGTGGA
This sequence comes from Pelvicachromis taeniatus, assembly GCA_015108175.1. NCBI lineage: Eukaryota > Metazoa > Chordata > Actinopteri > Cichliformes > Cichlidae > Pelvicachromis > Pelvicachromis taeniatus. The sequence continues at coordinate 61,967 of VURO01001947.1, forward strand.
ACAATGAAAACAACCCTAGCATGACTTATCCAGCTGCTAAAAACAGTGGGGTCCTAGTCAACAGGGAGCCATGGAGACAGTGAGTAATGTCTGAGAACAGTACAGGGGGATCTACTGGAGGCTGGAAGGAAGCACAAGTATTTCTTTTTGTGTGCACGTACTGACAGAGATATGTTTATATATTCCAGTATGGTAAATCACTCTCACATCACTAGTTCTTCTTTCTGTGTGACTCACCGCTTCCAGCGTAATGAGACGATGGTGTAGGTGGATACACCAATGATACAAACTCTGAGAAGCTCATGAGTTTCCAATACCTGTTGGACGAACTTAATTGGTCCTCTGAAAAAGGCTCTCTAAGAATAAACTGTTTTTATTTTTAAATACAGCAGTTTAAATTGAATACTTGAAACAGTAAAGTGTCTTTCTTTTCTAAAACTGTTCATTTTAATATACTTCAAATAATATAAATAAGTAATATCTGTAATAATAGCCACATTTTTTTAGACCTCTGTGTTGGTATTAGCTGTAGCTTTTTGTTTTTCTTCTTCTTTTTTTTTTTTGGTATTCTAATGATTTGAACATCTCAGGAATGCAAGAATGGTAATTATTCAAGTTTGGCACAAACTTGCTCTGAACTCAAGGATGCACTGACAAGAATGTTCACAGTCACGTTACCAATCACACTGTAGGCTTTAACTCAAGAAGCCTTGCATTGACAACAAAATACTGAACAAATGTCTAACTCGAAAAAAATGAAGTGATGACAGAAGGGAAAATGTGACCGCGATTCACATTTGCTCAGATGTTGAATTAGTGATGCTATTCTAGAGCGTTTACCCCCAAACTGTGGATTTGCTTGGATTTTACAGACTTTCGGGTTGCCAGGTTTAAAAAAAAAAAGTGAACTTTTTTTTTTTGGAACACTGATTACGTTGTCATAGAAACTTAAAGTCAGAAATAACAGTAACTGGGCAATGCAGGATAAGTTTCTCTATTTCTAAGAAAAACAAAAGCGTCTCCAGCGATGATAACCACTCTTTCAAACTTTGCAGATTAATTTCATTGACTTTCCTAGAGCTGTGCTGATAACATACTGAACTATACTTTTTTGAATGATATGAACAGAATCAAAGGGGCGTTGATTGTGGGGAGAATAATCCCTCCTGACCAAATGCAAAGAATGCAGCAAGTTTAATTTAATGAGAGAGTATTCTTAATGAATCCTGACTTTCAATTTGTTAGGGACCCTGCAGTTACACATGCTTTTTCAGACACTGGCACCAAATGTCATATCACCCAAATTTACCTCCTGAAAATGAAATGGAAATCTATTTTTCCCCATTAGCGCCTGCGGATCGAGGTGCAGTGTTGCATCAACACAATATTACATTTGTCTAGATGTTGTGCCTCTTGGGCAGCTCTCTTGTAAGATATTCCATATAGATGTTGTGACAAGACACTGCTGCAAATCCACGGTCCCTCTCACCTTGTGGCAATGATGGGCCACTCTTAACGAGCTGCCTGCCAGTCGTCCGTCAGAGCAGCAGAGGCAGCCAGCCCCGGGGCCTTGCCCTGCTGGCCCCTGAGCATACATCAGTGTTGCGACAGCACACATCACTAACACCGCCAGTACCGTGATGTGACAGCTGAATCCATCTCCCACAAGCCCTACCTAAAGCCTAAACAAATTAGCGCACCACTGAAATTAATGCTACCGCACCAATACTAATGACCATGGAGTAAAAGGAGGGGATAAGTCAAAGAATAATAAATACACCAAACAGATGTCAGCCACACAACAGACGTTCCACAGGTGACAAATGGCGTTGAATAAAACGCACCTGTACGCACATGTTCTTGTCTAGCTGCAAATTTAAAAGTGAGCAAGCTAGCAATTTGTGTTTCAAAAGAATGCCGCTACGCTCTCGTTGAATAAGGCAGAACAGAGAAAAATGCATAGCTTGTGTTAGCACAACAAAAGAATAATCCAGTTTCTGCACATATTAACTTTCCTTACATTCCATTATCTAAACAAATATCTGAAATAGGTTTCCACTATTTATTTTAAAAATAAGCTTTCCCCTGCTCTAGGTTTCAGTATGTCAGCCAATAAAAGCTTTGAATTAGTATTGGCTGATATACCAGGTGCACATACTGCACATATTGTACACCTGCTGTGTAGTTTTATGGCAATAAAAGCATTTGAACTTTGGATGGTCTACAGCATATTGAAAAACTACTAGTCTACATCAGAACAGCAAATATATTGGGGGCACTGATGCAATCAGTAAGAAAAAATGTCAATAAAAAAAGACCCAAATAAAACAAATTCTTACACTTGCATTATGAGAAACATTTAAATTAGAGTTTAAATGTTGAATACAACAAACTCATTGTCGTGTTCAAGAAACCAGTATGAGATGATTTGAGCTTTTTAACATGATGCACTTTATGACCCTGCTGGTCATAAAGTGGTTGCTTGTGGAAACAATACTCAGGTAGACTACTACTGTGTTTCAGTTACTGTTACCTCTCTATCAGCTTAATCCAGTCTAGTTATTCTCAGCTAACCTCTGACACAACAGTGGATTTTCACCCTGAGAACTGGCGCTCACTTGACATCTTCTCTTTCTAGACCATTCCTCTGTAAAGCCCAGAGATGATTGTGCAGCAAAATCCCAGTAGATCAGCAGATTCTGAAATACCAAGACAAGCCCCATCTGGCACCAACAACCACATTCAAGGTCTCTGAAGTTACTTTTTTCCCCATTCAGGTGCTTTATATTCACCATGTCGACATGCAATGAATTACTACCACGAGACTGGCTGATTAGATATTTGTATTAGCAAAAGGTCGAGCAGGCGTAACTAATAAATTGATTGGTGGGTGTACATGTAACAGGTAGGAACTAAAGCCCTGAGATGCCCTAAGGCTATCACATTTCCTTAATAATGGATCTTTAAAGTGCTCAGTTTTCCTCTGGTCTTCATCATGTCATTGTCGTAATGCTCCATGTTGTGTGCTCAGCTTATATTTTTGTTAAGCAAACTCAAAGCGCAGCTTTACTAACGAGAACAAGAAAGTTCTCACTAATAATGCTTCACTTTGAGTTTACTTTTGTATGAGGGTTCCTGCATTTGGGCTCTGCTCTCCACCTACCACCCAGTACGCTTTGACAATATTTTCTGTTACTGCAGAGCACTTCAGCCATGAACTGATTGCACACTGTATTGTGAATTCAAATAAGTTTTCTTGTAACAGTCGATTGTGAAGTAACTAAAAGTAACATTTTATCTATATAGCGCCTTTCAAGACAAACATCACAAAGAAATGCGAAGGTGAACAGTCGAAGGAACTAATATAGGTTAACTGGTAGCTGACACAAATCAGGATTTAAAACCAAACCTAACCTGTGAAGGGATAGAAGCAAAATTTTATTCTGTTTTTGTTTGTCTTCTTGTTTTCTTTAATTCCTTCTGGATCCAACAACTGCTGGGTGAGGGTGAAAAAAGAGAGTGAGAGAGAGGGTTAGGGTTAGGGAGGGAGATGTGTTAGGAGTTAAAGGGAGAGGAGCAGTGAAAATGGAACAGAGGTGGAGGAAGACAAGGTTACATCAGGTGAAGAGCAGCAGTGTCCCTCCTCCGGAACAAGTGGAAGTGTTTTATCTTTCTTTTCAGGAACTCTCCCACGAGCACTTTTTTCTCGAGGATGAGGATTCTCAACTCATCGATAGTTTCTGTATTTTCATTCTCAAGTTTCTTGCATCTTTTCTCCACTTCTTCTAATTTTGCTTTGCTTTTCCTTTTCTTTCACTTCTTTAGATGTTGACTCCTGTATGAGCTTTGCCTAGTGCATGTCTGTATTTTCCTCTCGCACTTTCTTGTGCATGTCTTCAAATTGCTGACTTCTCCTCTGGAGTTCTTGAAAGCTACACTGCAGGTCGTCATGTGTTTTATTGTGTTGTTGCTTTTGCGCCTCCATTTCAGTGTTTTTGCACTTCAAGTTGTTTGAAAGTTCCTCAAGTTCAGTGTTTTTTCACAGCACTTCACTGATCCTACTCTGCATCTCTGAGCATTTTTTTTTCAGTTTTTTCTTTTCTCCTTTCTGAAGTTTTTGATTTTTCCTCTCAAAGTCCTGAAAAATAAGTTTCTCTTTTATGTCCTGTTACTCTTTCTCTTGAAGCAACTCTTTATTTCTGTGCAGTGTTTTATCAAGCCTTATTTGGAACATTCGGTATTTTTCCTCCATGTCTTCAATTTTGCAATGCATTTCTTTCATTTTTATGTCATGTTGCGTCTTCTCTATGAAGCAACTCTTGATTTTTATGCAGCATTTTATTATGCTTTACCTGCAGCGCTCTGTAGTTCTCCTCCATGCCTTGGAGTTTGCGCTGCATGTCTCTCTGCTCCATGTCCTGTTGTTTCATTGAGGATTTCTTTACTTTTTTCCAGCGCGTCATCAAGCTTTACTTGAAGCTCCTGATTCTTTTTGTCTTGGAGAGCTCATTGGTTCTCCTCAACAATGCCTTCCTTTTCTTGAAGCTGGTCGGACAATTTTTTTTTAAATTCAGCGCTCTTTCTCTCATTTTCTTTCATCAGGAACATAATCTTTTCCCTGTTCATAAGATTTTAATTCTGCACTTTTTCCAAGCGCTTCTCCTCTAGTTCTACTTGTTCATCCCAGGGAAGAGAGCTGAGGTCAACTTCTCGTCTTTCTTGATCTTTTCCCTGAGACATTCTGAAGTCTGTATACAGTGACTATGAAAAGGATACAAATGTTTATATGTGTGTGTGTGTGTGTGTGTGTGTGTGTGCGTGCATGCGTGCGTGCGATTAATAGAACACTATAACCCAGTTTAATATTGTTTCATGTCAGTTGTATTTTATATATTTGAGAATTGTCCTGAGATGATTGTGAGTAGTTGTAGTTTCATTGCCGTAGTTATTTTGTACTTTTATTTTTGGTATATTGTTTCGTTGTCAGTTGTGCCACACCTTTTGAGTCACAATTTATTTGTTTTCCAGATGTTAACTTGTCATATTTTAGTAATACACGAACATCTGTTATAGTTACAGGTGAGGAAATTAATTGCCAGGAACAGCAATGGTGTGCAAATGTTTTAGGCCATGATAATAAGAATGGTTTTGTTACCCCCTCTATTTCCGGCTGAGGATTTTTTTTTTTTCCAAATGCAACATTGTGTGTTCAGCTCTTAAGATTATAATTAGATTTGTATTCTCATTTTTGTTTAGTTGAAAGGATTCATGGTTGAAATCTTGTAGTTTTCTCAAAGTGGTTTTGATCGTTTGTTTTATGTGTATTCTTTGTTTCCCAGTCATGTCTCTGTTTATTCTCCCTTTGTGTTTGTTATGTCTGTATGACTCAGTCTCAATGGTAGTTTCCCGTTTTATTTTGATAGTCTCTTGTCCTACTTGTGTTATGTTCAGCTTTGCTTCCCCTGTCATTTGTCTGACTTAAGCTATGTCCCAATTCAGGGGCTGCATCCTTTGGAGGACCTGGTCTTCGCGGTCTACGTGGGCCGGGTCCTCCGAATGCCGAGAAGGCCAGAAGTGCAAGGCTTGTTAAATGGGACCGCCTAAGCCTTCAGATCTGCGTCACCAGCTGTTCCTGCCCTTACTGCTTCCACCTCCTCGGTTTCACCATCTCCGTTGCTGCTGCCAGTGGTGGAAACTGGAATTGGCTGGGCTGCGCTATGAATTCTGAATTCTGAAGAACACATTTGGAGCAGCCTCCGTCGCGTTGCTGTGACATAACCGGCCTACAAATGCGGACCACGAAGGATGCAGCCCCTGAATTGAGACACAGCATTAGTTCACATGTGGTTTTTTTTTTTTGCACAGCTGTGTTGGATCTTCCTAATCACCTCGTGTGTGTATTAACCTACCATTTTAGAATCTCAAAGTATTAATGTCTTCAGAATATTCAGCGGTAGCAATCCCAAATTTCCTTTAGCTGAAAGGCCAAGGCAGCTTCTGCCAAATGTTATCTCATTTCTAATAGATATCTACTTCCTGCTTCTGCTTCTTCTTGCTTTCCATTAGGTCATGTAAATCAATACTGATGGCACTGCCATCACTGAACGAGCAGCCCAACCCCCGCTTCTGCTTTCTTGTAACAGTCTCATGGTGGGATCCACTAACAAAAAATAAACAAGCAAACAAAAATTAAACAAGCAGTAATACGTAAAAGTCCATTTGTGCTTTGTGTGGGACTTGTCCATATACACATTGTGGCTGAAGGAACAAGTCAGAGGAGACTGTGCAGACCATAATGTTGTGGAGGAAAAACAAGAGTAGAATATATTGAATGAATAAACAGACCACATTTTAGAACAGTTTTCAAATCACAAACAATACTACTCAAGTGTAAAAAAAAAAAAAAAAAATGTGAATAGGATTCTGAAAACCTTTGAGAAATCTTTGGGAAATAATAAAAAAATAACCTCATCTCTGCTTGGGCTCGAAGGCTCTGCTGTTACAAAGCAGACCCATTAATTGTGTAAGATGTGTCCATTTACCAGGCAGGGAGGCGGTAATGGAAAATTCTGTTGAGCTGCATTATGAGAAATGAAGATTTCAGCATTCTTGGAACTTAAAGCATTCAAGGCAGTAAAAGTTCAGCCTTTTTTCCCGTGCTTTGTACTTCACCTTTTTTTTTTTAAGAAAAGAAAGGTCACTTATGCCTTATAAACTTTAAGAGTCTGGATTTCTAAATCCCTGAAAAACCTCATTTGACATCAAAGTCAACTCTTCCTGTAAAAGTGATGGTGATAAAACTAATAGTAATACCAATACTAGTAATAAGTTTAATTACTTATTTTTCATGTGATTTTGCTACTTCACGGAGGGTGTGTTCCAACTATAGGGGAATCACACTCCTCAGCCTCCCTGGGAAGGTCTATGCCAGGGTGCTTGAAAGGAGAGTTCGTCCGATAGTCGAACCTCGGATACAGGAGGAAAAATGCGGTTTTCGTCCCGGCCGTGGAACACTGGATCAGCTCTTTATCCTCTCAAGGATACTTGAGGGTGCATGGGAGTTTGCCCAACCAGTCTACATGTGTTTTGTGGACTTGGAGAAGGCAGTCGACCGTGTCCCTCGGGGTGTCCTGTGGGGGGTGCTCCGGGAGTACGGGGTGTCTGGTCTGGCCCGTTGCTACAGGCCATTCGATCCTTGTACAACCGTTACAAGAGCTTGGTCGGCATAGCCGGCAATAAGTCGAATTCGTTCCAGGTGGGTGATGGGCTCCGCCAGGGCTGCCCTTTGTCACTGATACTTCACAACTGTCACCGATACTTCACAACACTAGACAAGGATTTTGAATTTTGATGGTCAACAATATTAATTACTACTAATGATATTGCGATATTGATAAATGATGTACTGTATTAGAAAAACTGTGTTCAGTCTGTCAGTATTAGGACAGTATCTGTTACTGTACTACAGCACAAAAATAAAATAAAATAAAGGTGTTAGTTTGTAGTAGTTGACATTACATTAGATTAGACGTTAGATTGTGCGAGCAGTGGATGACTTGTATCCCTTTTTACCCTCAGGGAGTTTGTGTGTGTGTATATATACACACAAAATTTGGATATAGTATCTATCCAGTTCTTCCACTGAAGGTGCGGATGCTATGAAACACTATGAAATTAAAGCTCTTTCAGCACTTTCACCTTTGTCATGGTTCTGGGTTTTTCACCCAGTGTGAATCCTGTTTGTTTATTATTGTTATGGTCGTGAAGAGTGGATTATGTTTCCTAGTTAAGTTTTATGTGTGTTTTATGTGTGTTTCTGATTATGTTGTTCATCTTTGGTGATTCAGGTGTATTTTAGGTTGTTTAGTTTCCTTCAGCTTTTCCCATTCTATCTTATCCTCAGTGTCTTGTCTCCATGTTTATGTACCTCCCTGTCTCTCTCCCTCTCTCCGTTTCTCTCGCTGTGCGTCTTAGTGTCAGTATTTTGTCTCCCTTACATGTTCCCATGTTCCTCTCTTTGTGTTTCAGTCTCTCCAGTCTGTCGTGTATTCCCATGTTTGCTTAACCCCGTCCTATTGTCAAGTTTGCGTGTTCGTGCTACTTCCTAGTTTTATTTAGATAATCCTTGTCTCTTGTGTATTTCACTGAGTTTCATTCCTTTACCGCATTATGTGTTTTTTTTGTCTCTGTTCAATTATTGTTCCTTAGCCTTTCCCAGTTTTTGGTTATCTTGTTACATTTTGTTTTTTCTTATTTTGTACCTCGGTCAGCTCCACATGATCTGCAGTTTACAGATCTTGTGATTACTGTTTCATGCCACATGTAATGTGTTTAAATGCACAGCTCAAACCATCCAATTAAGCACAATATCTTTTAAAGTAATGGCCTAAATTGATCTTTGCACAATAAAATCTACACTTATAAAATTTACAGCAGAAACTGAGAATAAAATCATTAAAAAAAATAGAGCTTAGCTTGTGCTCCATCAGCACAACTTCACTTTTTTTTCCATCTATATTTTTCACTCACTAATCCAATCTGATTAGTCAGGCTCTGCCTTCTGATGTCTACTTTATGCCAATGAACAACTGTGGGGCTAAGATAGAAAATCTGATGAATTCATTTGTGAGTAGCAGTGTTGGGGGCCTGTTCAGGGCTCCAGGTTCACTGATATATTAATCCTAATATTTTCCTAGACTGCAGCTGAAATCCCCACAATAGCATAATAAACACATAAAGCCTCTTTGAGCTCTTGGGCTTCTTGCAAAAACCTACTTTTAAGACTTTTTCCATGTAGCCAGTGGGAAGAAATTGGGGCTGGTAAACATACAATGCTGACATTAGGCAAGATGATGCCATGGTTTCATTTTATAAGAATGAAAATGTTTATAATATTCCGTTTAATTATGTGCCTAAAGAATGTGACCACTATGTCTTGCATCATGCCTCAAAAACCTTTGTATTTTGTTGTATTTTAGGTCAATATAAATGATAAAGTATGCATACTTTTAACATTCCTTACATCAAATCTTTTCTGACAAGTAATCTGAATATATGGATTTAATCATTTTTTTTTAAAAAACTGGAACATTTTGTGGAAATAAAGATATAATAAATTCTTCAAATATCTCTCTCTCTCTCTCGCCCCTGCAGGCGGTCTGTCCTTCAAGCTTGGGTCCTCTGCCAGAGGCCTGGGAGCTTGAGGGTCCCGCGCAGTATCCTGTTCTGTCCTAAGACTGCGCTCTTCTGGACAGAGATCTCCGATGTTATTCCTGGGATCTGCTGGAGCCACTCTCCTATCTTGGGAGTCACTGCACCTAGTGCTCCGATTACCACTGGGACCACTGTTACCGTCACCCTCCACATCTTGATAGCCTTTTATGTTGTTTCTGTGGATTAGCGACACTCACCTGTGAGCATACTTGGTACTTTGTTATGGTCCTATAATATATTTTTAATATCTATGTCTTATCTTCTGTCTCTATGTACAGCACTTTGGTATACCGTTGGTTTTTAAATATGCTCTATAAATAAAGTTGTATTGTATCTTCTCGAGCTCTTCTCTAAGCCGTTGGTATTTCTCAAGCTTCTCATGTTCCTTCTTCCTAATGCTGCTGTCATTCGCTCAACCGCTACATCTATCACTACGGCCATCTTCTTCTGTTTATCTACCACCACTATGTCCGGTTAGTTAGCCATCACCATTTTGTCCGTCTGTATCCATCTTCCTGATGTACTCATGGATGTTCAGTATCTCATCCTGCACTGTAGTGCTGACACTCACCAGTCCCCGGCCTCCTTCCTTCCGCCTCAGGGTGCTGGACTTGAGGTGAAACCCTCCATGCATGGTCAGGAGCTTCCTGGTCTTGATGTCAGTGGCTCCTATCTCCTCCTTTGGCCAGCTTATCACCCCAGCAGGGTACCTGATCACGGGCAGGGCGTAGGTGTTGATAGCCCGGATCTTGTTCTTACCGTTCAGCTGACTCCTCAGGACTTGCCTGACCCTCTGCAGGTACTTGGTGGTTGCAGCTTTCCTAGCAGCTTCTTCATGGTTCCGATTTGTCTGTGGGATCAGTATTTAAGGTCTGACTCTCATCATCCACTGGAGCACAAACTGGGCGTCATCAGGACGCCACAGAGAGAACACCATCCCCACAGACGGCCCTGAGGAAATGTGCTTATCCCAGCTGGACATCAAAGCTGGGGGGGCTCCTACAGAAAGCTCCAGCTGATCCAGGAGAGAAGGACCAGCGGTGGTCTGAGATAAACCTGTAGTGATCCCGTTTGTGTCAGGAGTATCACAACAGCTGAGACACAGCGTCTCTGTGGCTTTAAACATGCTGCACCAAAAACTGGTCCCCCCCAAGGATCGCCCCCCCGACACAAACAGAGTAATATAGCGTATGCTGTTCAGTACCAGGAGGACTGTCAGGATTTCTACATCGGGGAAACCAAACAACCTCTGGCTGAGAGGACGGCACAGCACAGCAGAGCTACTCGTCAGGCCTGGACTCTGCAGTCTGTCCACACCTACAGACCAGGACTCTGCAGTCTGTCCACACCTACAGGCCAGGACTCTGCAGTCTGTCCACACCTGCAGAGTCCTGGCCTGCAGTCTGTCCACACCTACAGGCCAGGACTCTGCAGTCTGTCCACACCTGCAGAGTCCTGGCCTGCAGTCTGTCCACACCTACAGGCCAGGACTCTGCAGTCTGTCCACACCTACAGACCAGGACTCTGCAGTCTGACCACACCTACAGACCAGGACTCTGCAGGCTGTCCACACCTACAGGCCAGGACTCTGCAG
>VURO01001952.1:7102-31334 GCA_015108175.1 Pelvicachromis taeniatus
TTTTTAGATAAACAATAAAATGTTAAAATTGTGCCAGACTATATTCCTCGGCGGAAGGATATTGCAGTAATAGCGGGTGCTTGGGCTCGCTACCGTGTCTCTAATAGGTCAAAACTCGCGCTGACAAGGTTGTGCAACATTTTTGGAGAGAAGGTTTGCGCGAGGCCCATGCAGGCGGGGTTCAAGAAATAAAATGAAGTGTAATACCACACAGGCAGAGCTAACTGAGGCTTTGCTATCTCAGTGTGATTATTAAACAACTTTTAATTAGCATAGAGTTTAAAAGGGACAATGATGCAGTTTGTGTGTATTTGACCTGCTTACTATTCCATATTTTTAAGTTATGTGTAGGCAGGCAGGTTTTAAACAATTAAAGTACCCACTCACTTCCATATGTGTAGTGACAGACTTTGGACTCTAGTCTGGTTTAGACACTGTTTACTATATTATTATTAGATTAATATAAATAGTTAGAGGATTATTCTCTAAATTTGAGAGAAACATCCAAATAACAATCAATTATGAGGCACAGTCATGTGAATGGATGTAATATCCCTGTATACTTCAGGCCCCATCTTATTTTAAAGACCTCATATCACCCTAACAGAGCACTTTGCCCTCAGACTTTTGGCTTACTTGTGGTTCCTGGGATATTTAAAAGTGGAACGAGAGGCAGAGTTTTCAGCTTTCAGGCCTCTCTTCTGTGGAACCAGTTCCCAGTTTGGATTAGGGACAGACACTGTCTCTACTTTTAAGAATAATCTTAAAATTTTCCTTTTTGATTAAGCTTACAGTTAGGCCGGAATCAGCTGATCCCGAACCTTCCCTTAGTTACGCTGCACTGAGTGTTTATTCTTCACACTTTATATGTTTATACATCACTTTGCATTTAATCAATAGTTATTTTTATGTCTGACTTTCTCCCACAGTGTGGCTTTTGTCCTGTCTTCTTCCCCTCAACCCGAACACCTCACGACCGCCTCTCCTTGATCCTGGTTCTGTTTGATGTTTCTTCCTGTTAAAATGGAGTTTTCCAGTCCACTGTTGACCCTCTATGCGCTTGCTCATAGAGGGTCATTTGACTGTTTGCATTTTCTCTCTATTATTGTAGAGTTTTAACCTTACTGTTGTTGTGATTTAGCATTACATGAATAAAATTGAATTGAAACTGAATTGCACACCTAGTTCTTTTATCTCTATGCTCTATTTTAGTGAATTTCAATAGAAAATATTTTAATTATTTGATGTTAAACTCCATGGACAGTTAAAGCTTTCAGCTAAAAAATTTTTTTTAAGCAACTCTATGGACCATCCAGCAGTATCAGCGGCACTTTTAAATCAGCACTTGTGATGACCTTTGACACGGCCAATAAGAGGGAAACTTAATTCTTTTCTGCTATAACCACAAAGACCATGAGCAAGTAGGTCATCGTAATTATTATACTAATATTTTATACTAATTATTAAATGGAGCTACTGTCCAAACAAGCATGAAAAGGTACACACGTCAAATAAGAGTACAAATACTTTATTCATCCACAAATGTTACGAAATTGCCTTTAAAGCAGCCAACAACACAATACATTGTACCAAAAAAAAAGAAAAGCTTTGCCTTTTTTCCAGTGTACAAAGGGAGTGGTTGTATTTTGTCTTTTTCCTTTATTTCTTTAATTAAATACAGTGGAGATATGTTCTGAATTTCACTAATGCAGGCTTTTGGAAACTATATCAATGCACAATGGTGTAGTAGTTAGAGAAGAGTTCCTCCCCTGCTGAAATGTCCCTGAGCGACACTAGCACAACACACCGCAGACGCCTCTGTGTGCCCTGGCTGTAGTTGACATTAGGGAGATACTGGTGGAGCTCAATGGGAAACTTGTCTGGCAGGTCATACTCCTGGTAGCACACGTTGGCAGGCCTCTCGTCGGAGCAGTTGTTCACATACTGACCCACAGCCAGGGGGTTATGGGGAGTGTCTGTCAACCAGCTTGTGTCGCTGATCAAGAGAGGACCTATTCTGTCTCTTCCACTGCACGACTTGAACACCATCCTGGAGATGCCTTTGTCATTTCCATCAAGCAGGATGCCATCAATGCATCTGAATACAAAGGGGTTTCTGATGGACTGAAGGAGAATGGGCTCATAGGGCTGGTAAACAGTGCCGGGATACATTGCAACTGTTGCTCCTTTGGGTACAAATCCCTTGGTGACAAACACTCCAGTTCCTGCGAAGGGTAAAGTGCTAGGCTTCCGCTCAATGCAGAATCCCAGTGTCTGTAACAAGGCATCCTGTCCGCACACCGGATCTCCACCAAACTGCTCTGCTTCACTTGTTAGGTGCGGCACGAATGGAGTCTGGAATTGCCTCTGATGAAACCCATGACTCCGGAACAGGGCTCTGAAGAGCATCAGCAGACTCCGTGAAACCTCCTCATCGGGGACTAGCTTGTCTTTCGAGCGCTCAGTCACCTTCCGCAGTGTTTTCTCATTTTTAGACAGGTTGAAGACCACCCAAGGCACAAACCTGTGTCGGTAGGACTTCCATTTGTTCTGAAATCTTCGCAGAACAACTGTAAACATCCAGAGACTTGTTTGTATGTCGGACATTGAAGAACGGGGTTCTTTAGACGAATCGTCGAGTCGTTTCCGACAATTTGCTTCAAAATAAAAAAAAACACTTTTTACTATTTGAAGACGTAGAACAAACTTAAAATTTATTTAGCTTAAATTTTGTTAGATATGTATTGTATGTTTGATAAATAACAAAAAACTGATAATCAGTAGATTTGGAAGTTGTATAGGTTAAATGCCATAAATTGTATGCTCTTATTTTGAAGAGCATTGATTAAACCGGAAAAACCTTTTACACCACTTGTAAAAACTTTACGGGCAGTAAGCCAGCTGGATGGGAGGAAGAGTAGCCCGGCAGTGACAAACATGGTACGAAATTACTCTTTTTTTTTTTTTATTCTTGTTTGTAGGGGCAAATATAACATGTAGCTATTCGCATAAACGTATAAAAACACATCACTTCGGATTAATATCATCGTCTTAAAACTGCTTTGAATACCTTAATTTCGGCTGAAATAATGAAAACAAACAGCTCCCTCTCCTTTAGCATTAGCTAAGTAGCTCACATTGAGGCTAACCAACAAGCACAGTGAGCTAGCTACGATTGCTATCATTTAAACGCACAAAATTGAACAACTTTTAGATCCTTATCGCGTGGAATGCGTAACTTTATCAGTACTACTGATATTAAGATAAGGAAGCCGCCAGTCAATACACTGGAAGTCGGCGACTGCAGTCAGCATAGCATATCGCTGCTAGTTCCCTCTTACTGTGATTTAGATGTGTTTCGCCAGAGTTCACTGTAGCTAACAGCTAGCCTACCCTTTGTGGTTGTTGAGGTGCTGCACGATTATTTCGTTCAATACTGAAATAACGATTATTTATAAAAAATATTTTAAATTATGCAATTGTTTTTACTGCACTGCCACGTAAAGACATCGCCTTCATATTTTCGCGTGTACAAAACTTTTGCATCAAAATAAATGAGATCCTCCTTAGTCACCTGAATTCAGTGCGCCTCAGAGAAGAAACAATAAACGTCGTACCAAAACTTAACACAAAGTTAAATCAGCAGTGAACCTCTTTCACCTTAACAGACGACTTTATAAATTAATCTTTGCAGAGAAATCAGGTGTTTATTCATCTGGCCCATGTGCATTGCCTATAAGCAAATATAAAGTTTCTCACTCCATTCAGTGTACCTGCATGCTGGATGTGGATGAAACTCGAAGCCGTGTACTCCACTGATGTGAGATCTTATCGCTGGCAGCATTGCCATTTTAGGAAAATAATTCCTTGAGGAGATAACAAATCTTTTGTCCTGTATGTTTACCGTTTTCCTGAAGCCTTTGTTACTCACTATGTTTTGTGGACACACATATTTGGCCAAAAAGAATATTGATTGGCTGGTGATGTCAGCGTGTCTTTGTGAGCTGGATGCATGTGCAGACTATATAGGCTCAAAAGGAATAGTTGTAATTGACACATACAGGCACTGATTTAGTGAGCTCTGCGTTTTATTGGTGGAGCGCACATTTCAAATATTTCACAATCACTTTCATTTAATTGTGGGAGACTAAAATCGTGATTGAGATTAAAATGTGATTAACTGAGCAGCTCTAGGTCTTTGTGTGAAAATTCAAATGGTACGTCTGGCAGCTTTATTGAAATCTCCCATTCTGGGCAAGTCAGACAGGGAATTAATAAGTTAGAAATTTACTTCACATTGTTGTTGCTGCGTCTTACCTTTGCTATGTATGTGTGTGTAACTGCAATATTTGCACTGACTTTGTGCCCTATGTGTTGTGTCTGTGCAGAACAAGCTGAAGTCCTCGCAGAAGGATAAAGTTCGCCAGTTCATGATTTTCACACAATCTAATGAGAAGACTGCAGTGACCTGTCTGGCACAGAATGACTGGAAGCTAGATGTTGCCACAGACAAGTTTTTCCAAAGTCCAGAGCTCTACAATTTAAATCTAAAGGGGGCCTTAGACAAGAAGAAGCTCGAGCAGTTGTACAACAGATACAGAGGTATGGATAAAGCACCGCTGTAATGTTTCCATTGGTTAGAAATTGTATACACAGCACAGGATTATATTACATATTACAATACTAACAATATGAAATTAATACTCTGATTGATTGATCAGTTCATTAACTTTTCTTGTTCTTAGATCCTCATGACGACAACAAAATAGGCATTGATGGGATCCAGCAATTCTGTGACGACTTGGGTTTGGACCCTGCCAGTATAAGCGTCCTCCTCATCGCCTGGAAGTTCAGGGCAGCAACGCAGTGCGAGTTCTCGAAACAGGAGTTCATGGAAGGCATGACAGAACAGGGGTGAGAAAAACATTTTCGGGTGGTAAAAGAAGAGAGGGCAAACTGTGTTCCTATGTGTTCTGTAACGGAGGCAACAATCATTCAAACACTGACTTAACTTTAAGTAAGATCGATAGGATGGATTGATGTGCAAATGCGCACATATTTGTTTAAAAATGCTTATTTTGTGATTTTACTTGGATTGGTTACTTTAGTAATGATTTTTGTAATTTAATGTTGCCTCAGTAAAGGTACAAACAAACAGATTTCACAAACAGATTTCACAAATTGTTCGAGCACAGTAAACGTAAATAAGAGCAGAGTTTCAATGCAAATCTTTAAATGCTGTATTTTATAATAAAAAAAAAAAAAGTAAAACCACAACACACTAGAGGTCAAATAATGACCAATTAAATTTTTTCTTTGAAAAATATCAAATTTGATATCAGCATCACATATCAAAAAATTTTGGCACAGAAACATAATTCCCACTGTGTTGCATCGCCTCTTTTTTGTCACCGTTAGCAGTCTTCAGCTATCACCACATGCTAATGCACTAGGTGCTGAATGTGGCTTGACATTCTTAAAGTGAAGAAAAAAGAAACCTTTCTTGTAAAAGTTGTAGTCTGAACATAGTATAAAAAATGTTTGTAGTTTCCTGTGTGAAAAACCTGCATAATGGCCACTAGGAGGCGATAGAGGTCCCATTGGGGAAAAACGGCTTTCTACTTGGACTTCTGGAAACAGGTTTCTGCTAAGCGTACCGGCTTAGTCATTCATTACAGGTCATACTGAATAAAGCATTAGGTCTTTTTTTTGCAAATTATGCCCATTTTTAATGTCAGAATGGACAATTGTCCCGTCTTTTTACACAGGCAGCATGTGTCGCTCCAAAACCTTTACGTAGCGTTAAGCATTGAGGGTGCCCTCACAGATGTGCAAGTTATCCCTGCCACATGCTCTAATGTGGCTCATGTGAGCCTTTTATACACAATTATGTAAGCTATTAACCCAGTTTGTGGGGAAAAACTTTCTAGCTTTGTTGTCTTTGCTTCTTCTTCTTCTTCTTCTTCTTCTTCTTCTTCTTCTTTTTTAAAAATAATTTTTCTAATGTATTGCTGGCAAACTAAAAATAAACAAATAAATAAATAAATAAATGTGAGCATGTTGTTTAAAAAATAATAAGAAATTTCAGTCTTTAAATGAACTGATCCCCTTATACCACGTCGGTTACTTGTGGGGCTGAAACGATTCTGATGATTATTATATTTTGCTTTTATTTACATTTTACACACTGCCCCAACTTTTCTGGAAACGGTGACGCCAAAAGAAAGTTCTGTGATAATTTCCATTTTGATGCCGTAAAACCGCTGACAACTCTAAAGGCTTCAGGGGCTGCTCGGACTTTGTCAGATATAAACTGGTTGCTACATTTTGCATGCGCTGCATTATTATCTACCGGACAGCAACAGTGTTTTTTTTAATTTTTTTTTATTCCTCTGCAGGTGTGACAACATAGAGAAGCTAAAAGCTCAGCTGCCTAAGATAGAGCAAGAATTAAAGGACCCAAGGAAATTTAAGGACTTCTACCAGTTTACATTTAATTTTGCAAAGAATCCTGGCCAGAAAGGTTTGGGTAAGAATCCTTTTAATGCTCATCAGCTGTTTTTGTTTTCTTGGTTGAATTTCTTTTGATTGAATACTGTTTTGTTTTTTTTTGTTTTTTACAGATTTAGAAATGGCAATTGCATATTGGAATTTAGTTCTCCCGGGAAGATTCAAGTTCCTGGAGCTGTGGAACAAATTTTTAGTTGTAAGCTCATAATAAATTATAATAAGGCTATTCTAAGTACGCAGGTATCAGAGTTTCTCATCAATAAACTTTGCTCCTCATCCTTTGCAGGAGCACCACAAACGATCAATTCCTAAGGACACTTGGAATCTCTTACTAGACTTCAGCACGATGATCACAGATGACATGTCGAATTACGACGAGGAAGGTTTGTAGATTTCTCGTTGACAATCATGTCTTCAAGCGTGTTATTCAGAGTCAAATCGCTGAATCTGTTTTGCTTCTTCGATAGGAGCGTGGCCTGTCCTTATTGACGATTTTGTGGAGTTTGCGCGACCACACATCGGAACCAAAAGCACTGCAGTTTAAGGTCCGCTCTCACTGAAGTAACAGCCATGAGAGGTTTCTACAAAACAGTGACTGGATGACGGCGGAGTCACACTGAGCTGGGAACTATGTTGCCTTTTCAACCCTCAGGACTGAAATATTTTACACAGCAGAGACTTTATATATATTATGTGTATGTACAAAAGGCATATCCGTTTGTTAGTTAACACGTGATAGTTTGAAACTTTTATCTAAAGTATTGGGCTTTTGTGTGCGCTCAAGCCAACTAGAGAAGAGTCTCCATTTGAACCCACGTGGGTCTCTGATGTGGTTTCACTCTGATACAGGTAGATATACACACTTGAACTGTAATGTAAACACAAGGGTTTGCAAAGAGGATGTTGTTCTTTAAATACTGAATTTTAATACTAGTGTGCATTTCCTGATTTTTGTTTTATGATACGTTTGTGTTACAAGTCAGTATCAAACATTGATTGTAATTTTTTAAAATCATAATGCTGTTTGTTTAAACACGAATGCGTAAGGATAAAATAAATGTTTCAGTTTGGTCTCTTTAAAGTTGCCAAGCCTTTGTGCATTTATGCTTAAAAAGAGAAAAGGAAGCATTGAAAGTCGGTCTCGGTTTGTTTTATTGCCAAATACCCTCATTAACATTCAGAAATGTCAAATTTTTTTTGTGGCACAAATCTAACAAGGTGCTGGAAAAATTCCTCGAAGACTGTCATCAGGATTGAAATGATGGCATGACAAAGATTTGTTGGCTTCAGGGTGAGAATCTCCTGTTCCACCACATTCCACTGGATTGACATGAGGTCATTTACAGTACAGTGAACTCATTGTGATGTTCATGAAACCAGTTTGAGTCCAGGCAACAACCTTTCTCATTGAATTGTAGCCTAGTTTTCCTTGTATTGGCTGACGAGAGAGGCACCTGCTGTGGTCTTCTGCTGCTGTAGCTCGTGTAGTTTAAGGCTAGATGTGTTGTATGTTCAGAGGTGCTCGTTTGTATCCCTTGGTTGTAACAAGGGGTTATTTGAGATTGTTGCTTTTCTGTCAAACAGTCTGGCCATTCTCCTCTGACCTCTGACTCCAACAAGGCAGAGAACTGCTGCTCACTGGACATTTTCTCAGTAGATCAGCAGTTTCTGTAATACTCAGACCAGCCTGTCTGGCACCAACAGCCATGTCACGCTGAGAGTCACTTTAGTCCCCATTTTGATGCCTAGTTTGAACTTGGGTAGGTCTGACCCATGTCTACATGATAAAATGCACTGAGCTGCTCCTATTAGACTGGCTGATTATTATTTATTTATTTTTTAAGATATTTTTATGAAGGAACAAATTTGAAATGTGATGCCATGTTTTATGATCGGCAGGTTAATGTCCCCATAACTATTAGAAGCTTCTTTAAATTTAAAAAGTTGTTGCGGCGTAATGGACCTGTGGTTTTATGTAAGGCAAACTGATTCTCATGGAACAGTTTCCGAAAATAATAATTAATCAGTTAGAGAATTAGAGAGGTAGGCTGTAATATGCTTAGTTGAAATGGGTCATTGAATTTTACTTTTTTTTTTTTTTTTAAGTTGCATCGCTCTTTATAATTTACTTTTCCCTAAAACCTTATTGATAACGAAGACATTTAAGCAGTAATGTAACAGTGTGTAAACAGTTTTAAAGTATAAAATGAGTAAACAATGTACCTCTGAATTCTTAATGGTATTTCAAAGTAATATTGAAGGTCTGAAAAGAGGCATTTAGATAAGGGTATGCATCAGAACCCCTTCTACATATATACATACATAAATCCCCATAAATAAATATACACACGTATATGCGTGTGTGTGCTGTTTCACTGTAGTCTCGCGTTATTTACCGGTACTTCTGCTGATACCTTTATTTGCACGCGTGGTTGCTACGGGCGACTGACAACATACGGCCACAGCGAAAAAGCTAAAAGCTGCGGTTGACACTTATCATAGTGTAAATAAGTATTACTCCAACCTCCTCGGAGAGGTTGTGTTACTCAGAATAAGATGTCGAGCACTAACACAGCTGTGTCTGACACAGGCTGGGATGAGCACTTTGCTATCCCCAAGCCCAACGCTGAAAACAAGGCTCTACTGGAGGAGGTGAGTGTGGGAAAGTAGTAATTGTTTGTCTCACCGCTAAGCAAATTGTTTTAGAAAGCAGAGTAAGTGAAGTAACCTAACGTGTCAAACAAGTGTGACAGGGGAACCCGGCCTCTGAACGAGCCTCCGAATGACTGTAATGCTCACAAAGTAAATTGTGCTTGGGGACTCGTGCTTTGTTGTCAGCTCTGCTTGCGTCCTCTCTGACTTTACGACCAAAACGTAAGAATATGCTATGGAAGAATCAGCCCCTGTACAGACCTGCTCTTATCCCACTTATGTTTCACTGTGCACACTGTAAAAGAGAATATGCTTATATTGGGGCTAAATTGGCATTGTAAGTATCTAGGCCAGATGGGTCAGGCCACCTTTATACTTATAATATATTACAAAAAACAACTTTTTGAACTTTGCTTTCTCAAAATTCAAAAAGTAAGTTCTCTGCTGGGCAATAGCAATGATTAAAAAACAAACAAACAAACAAAACTGAAACACCCTCTATAGCGCAGTGGAAAGGCTGTGTGGATGCCATTGTTTTTTAGCCAGTATTACTCTTGATCAGTTATTTTTCTCCTTTAATGAACAAGCAATTTATGTTTATCTAAAATAAAGGACAGCTGGTGTGTTAAGAAGTGCAGTTTTAAAAACACATCTCAGTCTGTTGTCAGTACACGTAGCCTGCACTTTACAAGGCACAGGGGGGAATGTGGAGTTTCTAAAACTGTATTTTTAGTGATTATGATTCAAACAAGCAGTATACTGTTGGCCAGTCCAGGGTCTGCCCAGCCACTCACCCTATTGCAGCTGGGATAGGCTTGATTCCCCTGACAACTGTAACCAGAGCCTTTGAGGTGGCTGTTTCTGGCCTCATTGCTTGACATCCCTGATCTAGATCACTTGGTAGCACTGCCTGAGTTCACAAGTCATACGGTTTTTCATGAAATAGGTAGGTGGCTAAGTGTGTCTCATTAACGGTAACCCTGTTCATGTCCTATCACAACACAAACATTCTCGTGTGTTACATAATCTGGTAACTTACTCGACAACAGATATACAAAAAAGAGATGGAGCTGCTGGAGCTGGAGCACACGCTTGAGCGAAATAAAGATCACAAGAAGATAATGACTGAATACTTCAAGAATGCCAAACAAGAGCTGGACAACACTGAGGTGAGATCCTTAGAGCATATTGTGAATTTACCGTTGTCATACCAGTACGTGTGAGTCTCTTGTAACTGGCTTGTAGTTACTGTGTCATGCTGTGTTACTTTGTCATTCTGATTTTTTTTCCCGGCTCACAGGCTTTGTGCAAGGCAAGAGAAAAAGAGGAAGAGTTTGAGAGACACCTGACAGCCCTCTCAGATAGGGAGACAGGTCGCCAGGCTCAGGAGGTTGCTAAGATGGAAAAAGAGCATAGATCTTTAGCAGAGAGGAAAGACACGATAGAGGTCTGTAGATATACATCATATACAGTATTATATGTAGTTTAGCTGTTGGTACTAAAATGAGCTTCTGAACTTTTGCCCATCTCGCCAGAACCACATCTTCAAGGGCAAACAGAAGCTGGATGAGTTTATGGAGCAGATGAACTGGGACAAGCAGACCATGGATGCCTTTGTAGAGGAGTCAGCGCACAAAGATGAGGACACGATGGCCATCATCAAGTATGCTCAGCAGGACGAGCAGAGGATCAAGGTAAAAAACAAAAGGTCTGAAAATATGGATCATCAAGCTGTTTTCACCCTCTGCTAACAACTGTCTGATCTCTCCTCATATAGTCACTCACTCTGGCTATTGAGAAGAAGACACTAGAAGCCAGCGAAAAGCAAAAAGCACTGGTCAAAGAGTCGACTGAGACTTTATCTGCTCAGGTAATGTAAGATTGATTCTCAGCAGACAAACCAAAGCAGCTACAAAAATCTCCCTCAGGATGACAGTTGCTTCCTCTTCTGTCCAAACAGATCGCTTTGGATAAGACTACAGAGAATCTGCAGCAGGCCCACGTGGAGACCCAGCAACTCATCCAGCAGTGGGAAAACACTATCAAGCAGATGATGCAAAGGGATGAAGACATGCAGCAGTGCGCTCAGGTAAAGTGTGTGGGTTTGCACTTCTGCTGACAAAAGACAAGAAGGAAAGCCAAGAACATGTGAATGCACACTGATAAGTACACTTGAGTCACACCTGTGTTGTTCCTTTATCATTCCAGCAAGTTGCTCAGTTGAACCAGACCATTAGGGAAAGGAATGCCACCGTAACAGAGAGGAAGAACCTCCTGGATAATCAGAGGAGCAACAACAGGGAGACTGAGAGGAAGATTACCATCGCCAACCAACAGGCAGCTAAACTGAGACAGGATCTGAAGGAGCAAGAGAGTAACTGCAGCAGGCTGCAGGATGAGGTCAGCTCTTCAAACTGTGCTGTATGTACAGGAGTTGTAGCTTCATGTTCTAAGAGCTGGTCAGTTGATGCTCATGTTTGTGTCCTGCAGCTGAATACCTGCAAAAACACACTGAACAGAACAACCTCTGACGTGGAGTCTCTGAAGTCCCAGATAACCAGACTGAAGAAAGACATCCAGGATAAAAATGACAAGTCAGTGGAATCTTACGACACATCCCTGCCTATAAATTAGCACTGTGATGTTTTACCTCTCTCTATGTGACAAAATATTTGGCTCCTTTTTTCTCATGCTTATGCATTTCTGATCATCAAACACATTTTAATATTAGACAAAAATCATTCAAGCGAATAGAAAATGCAGATTTATTAAGGGAAAAAGTGTCAAAAGCAACTACGACCACCATGTTTGACTGTTGGTGTGATGTTCTTTTAGGAAATGCTGTGTTTGTTTCACGTAACAGGACTGAAAGCTTCCAAAAGTCTTGTCAGTCTACAGTATATTTTCCCAAAAGTCTCGGGGATCATCGAGATGTGTTTCTTTTGTTTTTTTTTAACAAATGTGAGATAGATGAGCCTTTGGGGTTTCTTTTGGTCAGCAGCGGTTTCCTCCTTGAACTCTCCCATGGATGCCATTTTTCCCCAATCTCTCTTTTTGTTTTATTGTTGAATTGAATTGTTAGATGCTGTTCTGGTTCTTTTGTGACCTCCTGGATGAGTTCACCACTGTTCTAAGTTTCCTTCATTTGTATCTATTGGCTCTCACTGTGGTTCACTGGAGGCCCAAAGCCTTAAAAATGGCTTCTGTTTAAGCAGTTTCTTGATTTAACAGCTCTGTCAGTAATCAGGCATGAGCGTGGTGAGTGAAACTGAACTCAGCTTTCCAAATAATGAGGAAAGGAATGAGAACTAATTTTTTACACATGCCAAGTAGATTGATTAGATTAGATTCGATTAAACTTTATTAATCCCTCGGGTGGGTTCCTCTAGGAAATTCAGTTTCCAGTAGCACAGCACCGACAGAGTTGCATGTTACAGAGCTGGAATACCAATAAAGGGAAATAAGAGAGTACGACTATGAGCATAAATATAGCATATGTACACATACACGTATATAAATACAGAATATATAATAGGGATAAATAAGATAAATAGGAATACCAGTGGAATATACTCATTGATGAGATGTATCGCACAGTGATTGTTACACAGTCGAATATAAAAAAAGTGAAAGGCACTACAGCTTAGTTGTTCTCCCTCTCCCTTGTCCTCCTGTTTCCCCTCCCTCTCCCCTCCAGCGAGGAGTTAAACAGTCTGATGGCGTGTGGGACAAAGGAGTTTTTAAGTCTGTTGGTCCCAGACTTTGGGAGAAGCAGCCTGTCGCTGAACAGACTCCTCTGGTTGATTATGGCCACATGCAGAGGATGCCCAGCATTGTCCGTAATGTCCTTCGGTTTCTTTAGTGTCCTGTCCTCTGCCACCGTCACCAGAGTGTCCAACCTCACAGAGCCAGCCTTCCTGATTAGTTGGTATTTAAATTAACTGTAGTGGTAATTATCAAAATATTTTTAAAAAAATGTTTCTGTAATGGTTAATCCAGCAGTATGCATAAGCACTTTTTTTTTTCTTCAAACAGTCAAAATGTCAATATTATATATAATATAATATATATATCAATATTTTGCTGAAGATGGCAAATTATAATTATTCACTTAGATTCCTTCTCTCAGAGAAGTCCAGTGTGCCGGCTCATATTTGGGTATAAAAACATGAATTCAGTTTGTTATTTGCCTAATAAATAACAATATCATTATTATTAATAATCTGCACCTTATTGTAGGGCTTGTTAAATATATGTGCATATATGCCTGTGTGTGTCTGTATCGTAGACTCAGGCAGGCCAGGGCATACAACGCTGCACTGGACGAGAAGCTGAAGGTGGTGACTCAGACAGCCCTTAGTGAGGAGGAGAGAGCTGCACAGATGGATCAGTTTCTTAAGGATGAGGAGCAGGCCACCAAGGTGAGCTGCCAAATCAGGTCCAGGTAGAAGGGAACTGTTGTGCACAGAATAAGATCTTTGCCTAAGGATTTCTGCCTGCACTCGTTCTTAAATATACTGATTGTACTGATATATTAACACCATACTAGGGAAAGCTGTAGAAACATCAAGGCCCATTAAAGGTCTGTTTTAATTGCAGTGATGTAATAGAATCGAGAAGATCACATGGTTTAAGAAGTAGCACAATTTCAATTTCACTTTTTAAAATCTATATTAATGCCACATTTAAAAAATGTTTTAAAAAAAATCTTTGACCTGCTAGAATGCAGATGAGCAGAGTCAGAGCTCGGTACCTCAGGCCTGCTGTGTAACCCTTTGCTTGTGCTGTGGTACAGGACTTGGATGTCCAGCTGCGTGACTGCAGGGAGGAGCTGTTGCATCAGAAGGAGCTTTTTCAGGCCGTCAAGATGAAGGAGAAGGATTTTACCTCGCAGGTTTCAAAGAGTAAATCGACCATTAACAGCCTGGAGAGCCAACTCAGTAAACTGGAAAAGGACATGATTAGACACCAGATGACCATAAGTGACCAGGCACGCATAGCAAAAATCATACACTCACGCACAGACACGAGCATGTGCGCTACCCAGCTTTCACTATTCTGTTGCTGAAGTACCACCCAGTGCATTTAGATCTTCCTCACTTCTTTCCTGCTTTGTGTAGAATTGCAAGGTGATGTTCCTAAAAACAAAACTGGCAAAGCTAAGAGGTCAAGTTAACAAAGAAGAAAAGAAAATACTCGACAGGAATCTCGCCGAGCTGACCAAAGAACTCGAGGAGAAAAAGAAGAAAGCCAAAATGCTTACCAACACTCTCAAGGAGGCTGAGGTCGGTCTGATGCTTCGCCGTACTATTCTGCATTTTTATGAAATGATCCCATCTCACATATTGCATTTGTTTGTCTCCGGCAGGATGATATTCACAGTTTGAGGAAAGAGATTGAGAAGTCTGAAGCTCAGAAGAGAGATCTGAACAGTAAGGTGGAGGAGCTCATGCTAGTCCGTAACACCAGTGAGAAGGAGCTGAAGGCGCTCAGACTGAGGAAGCAGGTAGCTAACTAATGGAGGCTAATTCAGTGCGTCGTGCTCATGGGCATGTGGTTGTGGTTTGGACGTTCACCGTCATAATTTACAAATTACACCCGAGATTAAAGTGTACTTTTATTATAAAGACCCTACAATAACACAGAGACGACCCCAACAGTCAGATGACCCCATAGCAGTAGGGATGGGAATTGATACGAATTCAGCAGTTTCTCGTCGATTCTCATTGGGTTCTCATTAGCTCCTCTTTGAGAGTCAACACCATCGACAATGTAATGTACTGCATGCTGTGTGATCAAATGTTTATGCATGTTGAAGGTATTTTTTACTGTTTGATATGATCACTGTTGGCGTTGCCACTTAAAATAAGTTACACAGAACACATGCAGTACATTACTTAATTACTCTCAGGAGAAACTAGCTTGTTACATTACTTTCACATTTCTCTGAAAAATGACCTGAAACACTTAGCAGTATAAACCTTTAGGCTACAGCCCCACATACCAACACAAATCCCTGTCCTAATGAGGACACATTCAGGGTCCGGCTGATGGGATGGGGTCTGTATTCACTCAGCTTTAACATCACCCTGGGTTCTTGGCTAGTTTAGCATTAGCATGCTGTTTCGTCCTTTTGTGGAATAACAATAAAAGTGTAATAATCAGTCAAACAATGGGTTTTTCATAAATAGTAAATAATTTGTTTTTTCTTCACCATCCAATGTGGGTTAGGGCTGAAAACATGAACATTTCTGTACACATGAACATGCATGTGGTCCATACATGTTGTTTTTAACCTCGTGCGTTTCCCATCAGGAAAACAAAGTGGAGCACCAAATGTTAAAGATAGAGGTCAAACGTGTGAGGGATCTTCTGTACAGCAAGGCTGACAACGTGCTGTCGCTGGAGAAGAGACTGCTGCAGCTACAAGCAGCCATGAAGGAGAGGGAGGATGAGATTAAGGTCTGCAAAGAAATGCTCAGCCAGCAGCTCAAGATTAGCGAGCAGGAGAGGCAGAAACTCAGGTGGGGAAAAAAAGAGCAAGACTGTCCACTTTGCTGTCTGTTGTGTTTTGCGTCTGGTTTAAGAGATTGTTTTTTTTTCTGTCTCAGTGCTGAACTCAGTGAGAAACTGTCCAAGATTGACACGATGAAGAAATGTTTTGAGATTGTCAGCCTTTCCCTGGCACCTCCCGAGGGAGAAGAGGAGAAATCGCAGGCTTACTACATCACAAAGGTCTGCACACACACACTGCTGTGTTAAAGCAGACTATGGTTTGATTGTTTTGTTTTTTTCCACAGCACCACACGATAACTCTGTGTGCTTTCCCCCCAGGCTGCACAAGAGAAAGAGGAGCTTAGGAGGACAGGCGATGAGCTGGATGCTGAAATCCACAAAGTGAAGCTGGAAAACAAAGCTCTGGAGAACACCATCCACCTGTTCAACAACAGTAACACTGCATTTCGCCAATCTCTGAACAAAGTCAATGAAACCAGTATGTATGAGAGGGTGGATGGAATGACACCGAACCAGCAACTCAAAAGTCCCCCTCATCACCAGGAAATGTTATGATTCATGTCATTTTTTCCACTTTAGGTCCAGTGTACCAGGAAAAAGTGAAACTGGAAGGGCAGCTGAATGCAGGCGTAGAGACGCTGTATTATAAGAAAAGGCAGATCCAAGAGCTTCAGCAGGATATACAGGTTTTTGCTATTTATAAAAGCTGCTAGTACTAAGAGAAAGCAGCCCGTACTGAAATGCTGAATACCTCAAGCTAATTGGGTGAAGTCTGTCATCATAATGTTCATCACAAGGCTGAACTACAGGCTAAATGCATAAAGCAGTTTAGTGTGTTTACGTATTTTGAATTCGGTCTAAAATAGACTTGTATACTCAGTTCTTCCTGTGTTTGTAGAAACCACTAGCTGGTGCTATTCTTTGCTGATAAAATGAAAGATGACTTTGACTACTTGGGATTCTTGTATGTAGAAAAACTGAGATGTACTTTAAAAATTGCACTTGCTTGCTTTATTTTCTTCAAGATATCTCAGGGATTGATTGTGTAGTTAATCTTCTTCACACAGTCAGAAAGGGAATAAAAGGAGTTTGACGTCCCTGGTTTATGCGCACATATGTGGGGGAAGGTGTGTTTCTGTGTAGCTCAGAAAGTATCTTTCTCGGCTGTCTTACCAGTTTATCTATTAAATAAACAAGAATTTGATCGAGTGGGTTGGAGTTTTTAAAAGGGTGTATCTTTCCGTTTGGGTGCAAACATTTAATGACAATTAAATTAATAATTAATAATAAGCTCCGTGTGAGAGCTGCTTAGTTTCCATGTTATTAGAAGCATTCTCAGTTCACAGCAGTTATTCAGTAAATTGTTTTTTTTTTTGTTGCCATTTTTGATCCTCTTGAGTAAAAAAATAAATCCCTGTTGGTATTTGTTCTCATTTCCAGCATGAAAGAGTACCGTAGCTTGTGTATTATACAGCAGAGTCCCAGTGAGAGTATTAGTTAACAATTAATTTTTGTAACAGCCATCGGAGTGATCTAGTGTAACTAACCTTGCATGAATCACTGTGTATTTGTGTGTCTCAGTGAATTGCTTTCTTTTTATGTGTGTGTGTGTACACTGCGCTCTTGTTTTCAGGAGCTGAACAATGCGTTGGAAAGTCTGCCACAGGAAGAGTTGGCGGAGAAAGATAAGATAGAGAACAAACATGCCCTCAACAGCAAACTGAACAAAGACGTTACTTCCCAGAAGGAGAAAATTGACAGAGCCTCAAAGCAGGTTTGATATCAACTGCATCATGTTTTCTAAGCACATTTGTTAACCTGCCCCCGCGGAGCCTGTGAACAGTAAACAGCAGAATGAAGCAGCGTTGTGCTATAAATGCTGTTTTTCCAGTTTTCTAAGCTGACCAAAGAAGTCCGTTCGGCAAAGGGCACCAAAGACGAGACTTTTGAAGAGAAAGACATTAAGCTGAGGGAGCTGAAGGAATTCATCAAGAATGTGGACAGGATGCTGAATGAGGCCATGGAGGGCAATACTGACCTCAGATCAGTGATGGAGAAATATTTCCTGCAGGTACAGTCCTTCAGGGATTATTGAACGCTTTGCTTTGCTGTTGAAGCTCCTTTAACTTTAACGTTTTTTTCTCTCTCAGGCCAATCTGTCTCTTCCTTCTTCTCCTTCCACTTCTGCCAGTCCGTGGAGCTCCAAGACAAGTTCCCCCTGCTGCTCCCCCTCTCTCAGGTCAGGCTTCATCCATTCCTAATAAAACCTCTGATCCTCTAAAAATGGCTAGACATGTAAAACAAAGCCTGGTTGTCAGATAGTCTTCATTTTGACTGAATGATGCTTTTATGTTAACGGAACATAAAGTCCAACATCATTGAAGAGTGGGGATATTTTTTTGTCTTGTTCTTCTTCTGCATCTTTATGCAGGTCTCTGACATCCTCAACCAGTTCCAGCCCCCGGACCGCTGCACCTGACTCCCCAACATTGAAAATGGTGGCACTGAACCTGGAGCTGACTGCGACATCCCCTCCTCTCACCCCCTCCAGATGTTCCAGCTCTACGAGCAGCTCAAGCAGCAGCAGCAAAAAGTCAAAGAAGCTTTAGTGTTTTTCTCCTCCGATTGCTGCTTTACAAATCAGAACCAACTCAGTTTTGTGGTTAAAGTTGCAGAGAATGACCAGTGCATGCTTTGATGTGTTTGTGTTTTCAGGATCATTCTATTTTTTATCGTAAATTTTGTTGGACTAAAAGTCAAAGTGTTTTTCTTTGGATTTTCCTCTGCTTTGCTTATTTTGTCTTAAAAGTACCTACATACTCAAAAGAGTTTTCAATAAAATGTTATTGAAGAACTACTCACAGGACATTTGTTTGACTGCAGTACCTTTAAAGCTTTCCTGACCTACCTACGTCATGACATACAATACACAATGTAAAAGGTATTCACCCATTTCTCTTACTCAGCTTTAGCAGCAGCTGAAATATTTTTTTGGCTTTTCTTTGTGTCTTAAAATCTGTCTGACTTTTTGGTAGCTGGGATTTTTTTTGGGGGGGAGAATGTTTTAAAGATTAGCAGTGCCTCACTGTCTGAAAAGTGTTCTTCTTCCTCATGTTTCATGACATGGTTTGTTCTGACCCTTTTGTTCCCGCTCAGACAATTCAACGAAGTTTTGCAACCAGGCCACTCCCTCTCTGTGAGACTATTAGTTTCTCGTACAGGCTAAAAGTAGCCAGACAGACTACGGGAACAATACTTAACAGGTAACTTAACTCTTTTCTTTGGAATAACGCTTCAACATGCTGCTGCTCATCCTGTTCGCTGGGTGTTTGGCCACATCTGTAGCACAGAACAGTGAGTACACTCTTTAGTGATCATAAGCAAATGTAAAGGAGATCTTTTTAACAACAGTGTTAAGTTAAAACTGTGTAGATATGAATCGTGACCTTAATTGTGCTCATGTTTCAGTAACTTATATAGGAACGCCTGCAGCTTTTACGCCAGAATGTAAGTGCATTTTAAATTGTAGTGTATCATTTAAATGAGTATAATTTGCACTGAGGTCTGAAATCAAAGGTCTGATAGTTTTTTTTTCTCTGTTGGTCTTTCAGATGTGGCAATCATTCAGGCAGTTGTTCAGTACGCTGGCCAATTGGATCTAACTGAGTTGACAGCTCAGCCGATCTTGGACGAGGTACCTGTCTTTTTACAAAATAAGCTTAACGTTGATAGAAACTATATGTGTGTGTTAATGAGCGACTCAAAATAACGTGTTTAAAAATGATGTCTTTCAGCTTCGCCAAAGCATCAGCCAGCAGCTATCAGTTTCCGGTATAAGTCTGAAAATTCGAAACATCACCAGAGTCTGAGACCTCACAGGCTTGTCTTTGCTCGTTTGATTTGTGTTGATAGTAGCTGAACTCCGTTAGCTGAGTGAGATATGTAAAGTTTACTTATATTTATAGTGATTTTCAGGTGATGGTTTTATATTAGTCTTTAACAGAGCAATTGAATTCATGTGTTTCTAATACTCGAAGAAAACAACTTCTTCAACATGAAAGATAAACAATGAATATCAAAACAAAAATGACAAAAGTATCCAATCCAATTCTTTTAAACCTGTCGTATGTCAGAAACAGGCCATCCCCTCTGTGCAATGAATTGCTTGTAAAGAATGAAAGTAGCTGTAAGCTCTTGTGTGTTTGACAAATGTGTAAGATAATATCTAAAAACCTGAAGATGGAATGATTCAGCTGTTTGAAAGATGAATAAAGGTGCTTGAAAGAGAAATCTGTAGCCTTGTGATCAAACTGAGGCACTAAGTATCCAAACCAGAGGAAACTGGATAACTTCAGGGTTATCTCTGAGTTTCCTGTACTACGACGATAGTTTACTTCTCGCCGGGTTACAGTATATCGTAGTAGTAACTTAATTTTAATTTAATCTCTACACTCAAACCCTTAAACAGCACAGAGAAAGCAGCTGAGATATGAAAAAGGAAAACTTGGGAGAGGACATTCAGAGTTTCAGTTTAAGGTTTTCTGCAACACAGATTCTCTGCTGGGGGTAAATGGTTCATATGTGCAAGCTGTGCGTCGCATTGTATTCATTTAATGATGCAGAAAATATAAATACCTCATTCTAATCTGTAAAGTCTTCTTTACACTGATGGAAGCACAGAACACATATACATGAAGCAGTTTTCAAATGTCTTTTATGGGACCGTAAGCTTTAATGTTTAAATGGATCCAGTTTGATGAGAGGGGACATCTCACCCCAAAGGCAAGGGCTGGACTGAAATTTGGATGTTCTGAATTACAACAAGCTGACATCAACCTGCTTTTATAACAACATGCTGAAGTCTTATCTTTGAGACTAAAAACCAAAGTGGAGAGAATAAACGGCTGTCTCTGTGCCAGTTCATATACTATATTATACTCAATATGGTTTCTTTTTTAATGTTAACTTTGACCTTGGGCGGTGCGCACGTCGACTCAGGCAAAGCATATTGCTGTGAAGTTTTAAGTCGATCCATAAAAAATTGTGGGTAATATAAAGTTTGTACTGTACATTCGGTGTGACATTCGACTTTGATCTTGACCCAATTTTCACCCAAATGAAATCCGCTTGAGCTGATGTACCATCGCACTTGATGACTTGCTGCAGCATTCATCTGTTTAAATTGTTACATTTGTGGTAAATCCTGAGTTAACTTAGTGAGTCGATACAAAGCTTAATGTGACAGTTCATCCTGATGCTCGGTGTTAGGGCGAGTCCCGAACAACAGAATGTAACGATGTGCACGTCATGTAAGAAATGTAGTAAGAAATTAAAACAAGTTGAAAGATGATTTGTAATGTTGTTTGGAAAATCTCCTGTTAAAGCTCATGCCTGCAACACAATTCAAAGACGTTGGGGAGAGCAATTTGTTTTGGAAATGTGAATACTTCCTCTTCCTCCTCTTCTTACTGTTATTATTACTATTTTAGACCATTTTAGATGCTAATTTATTATTATTTTTAAAAGTAAATAAAAGTTTTTGATACGTGTCCAGACAACTTAGATTATTTTTGTGCAGAATGTGTTTGACAATGTGTTGACCTGCTTTAATTCTTCATGGCATTTATTTATCAAGGAATGAACATGGTCAGCAATAGTAAAGGTTTTGTTGTGTACTTTGGAGAACCACTTTCACTCAGTTCAAACTGAATTAATCAGATGCGAACAGTAACACCAAAACTTGTTGTTAAGCAGAACCATCTGAGCTGAGACTGAGGGAGGAGTCCGACAAAAGGGAGACTGTCGCAGTTTTGTCTTGGAAAGACATTTCAGTGGAATCACGCAGTGATTTTCAAATTGAAACGTCCCCTTTCAGCCACTAGATGGCAGCACATGCTCATACCTCGTTTTGACCCACCCTTTCACCACTTTTTACCCACAGCAAATCATTTCGTTTGCCTCATTATTTTTCGTCAACCGAAAATAAACCATGTCTTATAAATTCCTAGTTATGTTAAATAGATAAAAATGTGTCTTTCTTAAGGTGCTCCATAACAAATGCCCAGTCAACTCTGTCGTTGCACTAAAAAAAAACCCCAACATAAACTGATCTGGGAGAGTCCTGTGCAGCTGTTCACAACTTCAATCGTATCCAAGTGATCCTATGATTTACTGTTAGAACTTGGTTGATCATTTTGACATTTTAAGGATTATAATTGATTAACACATCTTGCAGTAGTGGGAAAAACCTTGAGCCACACATTTTTTTGTATTCTAATAGGAAAATGGGAAACAGGTGCAGCAAAAATAGTTTTTATAATTCTAACAAGCATTAAGCTTGCATTCTTTGCAACAGCCAGCAGGGGGAGACTCCTTTAATTGGAAAGAAAGGCTGTAAAGAGGTGTGGAAAGGCCTGGGCTCTCTTGCTCTGTGACATCAGCAAATGTTTTCCTGGTGAAAGAAGGGCGGATAAAGTAAGGTATGCTTTACTGTGTGACGTAGAGGTCACTAGACATTGAGCATACGTGGTTTATCAGTCGTATCTAAATCATTTATATTACTCTACTAAGTCAAACAAATCAGAATACTAATCAAGTCCTACTAAAAGCCACTTTCACGTCTTCACGCAGCACATGTTAATGACACACTCTGACAAGCTTTTCAAGACTGGTATTTTGAATGCAGATGTACTTTGAAAGAATATTCACAAATAATAAATACATTAATATCTGGGGAAAAAAGAAAGAATCAGTCTGTTTATAATGGAGGCACATGTACATGCAAAAAGAGTTAAATTCAATGCCTGCTGGGGATGTTACACAAGTGAAGCAACTGTAAATGCCACAGGCCTAAAGGGGACATTTCAAACTTTTACTTCATTTCTGTCATATACAATCTGTTAGACTAGTGGCTGCTCATATTAAAAACATAAATAATGCAACCAACATATGTGCGAGGAATACTCGATGAGCCAAAAGATCGGGCTCTGTTTCCTGTCAGAGCGAAGTGATACAATAAATATGGCCGCCTCAGACACACAGCTCTGACTGTAAGCACTCAAACCTTCTGTATGTGAGGGGCAGCCAATCACAATCAAACACAGATTGACCTAAAAGGGAGAGAAACTAAAAAGGTTTGTTTCAGATATTTCAGCACGAATAAAAAGTGCAACAATAAAAATATGGAGCTGAAGCTCTTTGGTTTAAATAGCACG
Source organism: Pelvicachromis taeniatus (assembly GCA_015108175.1). NCBI lineage: Eukaryota > Metazoa > Chordata > Actinopteri > Cichliformes > Cichlidae > Pelvicachromis > Pelvicachromis taeniatus. The sequence goes on from VURO01001952.1 coordinate 29,995, forward strand.
ATTATTTGAAGGTTTTCCATTTAAATAATATCTAAACGTTGATTGTTTTTGTTCAGGTTTCAGAGCCGTTGACAGAAGACCCTCAAAGCTGCAAAATGCCAACAGTAGACCAGTTTGTTGTAAAAATAAAATAAAATAAAATAATGCAAATGTCTTGAAAATACCTGAAGTGAAACAGCTTCACAGTGAAGCTGCTCAGGAATCAGTCTTATTTGCTGAAACTGACATTTTTAATAGTGTTTTACACTTGCACAGTCATCCACATGTGAATATAATCAAACTGTAAAAAAAATAATAATCCAGAGATAAATATTAAATTTACATATGCTTCTGCAAACTGAAGACTGTGATCACATGACGACGACAGTAGGGTTTTCATCATGTAACGTGTTAATCAGACAAAAGGTGATCAGCTTACATCTTCACAAAACTCTCCAAAATAAAATTCTAGTTTCAGCTACATTTTTAAATGCATATCCTCATAGAAGATATTCTTTGCTCTCAGTAGAAAAGTAGCACATTTACTGAGGAAATCAAAAGTCGCCAGTTTCTCAAATTATTTTTCTTTCAGTGGAGATAATCCTCACAAACGCTGACAGCCTGCTCCTCATTGCTCAGTACGTGCAAAGCCTTGTTTTCCAGGAACAAGGCTTTGGGAGTCTGTTTGCAGCTTCATTGTGTTTTTATACCTCCATGGATTTCTTCCTCTGTGTCAGACTCAGTCAGGCAGCAATACAGCAACATCTGGGTGTACCTGGTGGCGAAGGCTAGGCGAGGACACGGCGGAGGTTGTGGGAGGGATGGGAAGAGAGAGCGGAAGAGAAGAGGTCAGTTACAGCTGATTCATAATTCAGGATGGCTAATGCTGAATTTGATGTTAAAGCCGGTGGTTTTTGGCAATATGGGTAAAGGGTGAAAGGAGGACATGCAGCACGTAATTCTAAGAAGAATGATATAAATCAGGGCGTTTTCATGCGTTTGAAAAAGGAAGAAACAGGATGCTATGCAGTCCTGTCAAAAACCAAGTACACCCAATCTTTTTGTAGCTTGTGAAACCACCTTTTCACAAACTTGAATCAACCAGTAACTTGAACTAATCACTTCCTGTATGACTTTACCAGTCTGTCACATTATTGTGGAGATGATTTAGTCAACTCTTCTCTAGAACGCTGCTTCAGTTCATTGAGCTTTGCAGGCATTCATTTATGCACAGCTGTCTTCAGGTCCTGCTGCAGCACTTCAGTCAGGTTTAGGTGTGGACTTTGCACTGTTGCGACACATTGGTTATTTTCTTTTTTAGCCATTCTGTTGTAGATCTGCGGCTGTGCTTGGTATCACTG
>VURO01001957.1:0-14575 GCA_015108175.1 Pelvicachromis taeniatus
ATCCTTATCCTGAAGTTATGGCTCTGACTTGCCGACTTCCCTTAGCTGCCTTGTTCTAACATGCCAGAGGCTGTTCACCTTAGAGACCTGCTGCAGATATGGGTACTGGGCCAGCGAGAGCCAGCTTGCTAATCTAGTCTCTTTTTCGCGCTAATTCGTACGGCACTACTTTGGCTGGCAGACGGACATGTGACCAACATATCACTCTTTTCCGTGTCTGATCACATGCCTTTCCGCCAGGCAAAATTGCGGAACAAACCAAAACAAATCCTCTTACGATGTCACAAAAATCATGAAAAAGCCTTAGAAAAGCCGCATCGCACAATAAGCTGCAGGGTTCAAAGCTTGTGCAAAAAGTAGCGGCTTATAGTCCGGAAATTACGGTAATATTAATATATTACAAACTAATATATAGTACGCATAGTTAGAAGAACGAGCTCTAATATGGATTATTTTGCTGACTAATATCAGAAACATTTACACATCCTGTCTGTATACTCAACACTGTCATGCTGCTCTAGGACTATTTCTCCTCGGTAATGTGTTTTGTAGCTGAAAAGTTCCTCCGTATATTTTGATCTAAGCAGTGAGTTGTGTAACCGACAGATCAGGGTGTTGCTAAAGGGATTTTCAGCAAACTTGTGTGTGTTGATGGACACGGAGAGTTTGAGCAAGCAAACATCTTATCAGCTCAGAACGTTTTGACCTGAGCTGTAACAGCACAGAAGGGTCAGCTTGTATATCCAGCATTGTCAGCTTTATTTCTCTTTTCCGATCCATCCAGCCGTGCTTTGGAGCTTTCTCTGGCTCTGGTGTCAGCCTCCAACGTCCGTTCTATGATGAAGGAACTGCTCAGCTTCCTCTCCTCCTGCCCCCCCGAGCTCAGGTCCCAAACTGCCAGCGGTATATTCAATGCTGCTGAAAGGTAGGTGAAATGTTGCCGATAAGACATTGTAATATACTTCATACAAAAAGTGTATCTGCAGCGCTGCTTAAAGGTTCGTGAAGCCTTTAGAATTTTGTATATTTCAAATGAGACAACAATGGTATTAAATGTACGTGAGTGACAAAAGTGAGCAAACATTTCCTTTCAGTATCTGGTGTAACCTCCATTTATAGCAATAATTCCAGCTGGAGGAGGTCTTGCACCCAGAATTCCTCCAGCTTGGATGACTTTTAGCCGCCTCCTTAATACAAAACAGCTTCAACTCTGGATCATTGATGGCTTACTCATGAACTGGTCACTTCAGCTCTACTGTAGCTTTTCTGTTAGATTGTGTTCCGGACTTTGACTTGGCTGTTAAAAAAAACATTAACAATTTTATTTAACCCTTCTATGGTTGAATAACTTGTGTGTGGGTCATTGTGCTGCTGCATGACCTAATTTGTCAGCATACATTTTACAAGCAAATACTCTGACGGTTTTTCTTTGCGAGCCATCCGCAGTTGAAGGTTAGTCTGACCAAAACAAGCCCAAACCATGATGCTACCGCCACCATAGTATACCTGCAGCCTTCTCATTTGTCTGTGTGATCTTTAGTAAACTGCAGATGTGCAGCAGGGACTTTTTCTTGCCCTTGCTGTCTGGCCATGTTGTTCATTGTTCTACAGATAGGAGGCTCATGAAAATGAACCAGTTTGAGAGTCCTTTAGCTGCCTGGAACACTATTACAGGCCTCACTCTGAGTGATGTTTGTTGGTCGAGTAACAATGAATGCTGAATTTCCTCTGTTTGTCTGTGTGTTGATTGTCATCACAGAACTCCTTTGTTTTTGCTGTGAGTGTGAACATCAGAGCGTGAGGGATCTCCAATCTTTAAATAAAAACAGAGCGCCCACTCACAAGTCACTGTACTCCCACTAAATGAAAGCTTCTTATTCGCCTTCATTTTATCTCAATAAGTTAAAAAACCAGATAACTTTCCACCCGTATCATGTTTTTTCTTTATCCAGCTGTAAAAACAAACCCCAGTGATGTTTGATGTCACATTTAGCCAGCGTTATAAAAAAAAAATCTGATGGATTCACAAGCTTTTGATCACCACTGCATGCATGTGAGCACATACACTGTATGTTCATGCGTGTGACAAAATGTGGTGATGCAGCTGTGTAACTGTAACAGGAAAAGTCCCTGTGCTTGTCTGTGCTGTATGCGCCCCGTCTCTTTCTGTGTCCGTCTCCACACTCACTGATAGTCCTGTCTAAGTGGCACCGCGACTGTGAATAGCCTGCAGCGTTTCTACTGTGTACCATTCAACAACTTGAGGCACTTCTCTTTTTCTAAGTGTGCTAGATGCAGTAGCTTGTGTGTGTGTGTGTGTACCACTGAGTTAGCTGTGTGTGTGTCTCTGTCTCTGTCAGGTATGCTCCCTCCCAGCGCTGGCACATTGACACCATCCTGCATGTCCTCACCACGGTAAATGCTGCCTCTTTTACAGGGTCCTCCTTCATGACTCTTTTTGAATGCATTATGACTTTAGATTGTGTTCAAATATTTTCTTTATACATTAGACTTTTAGATTGTATGTACTTCATCTGTGAAGCTTTGAGATAAGGCTCTTTAAATGAATGCTTTAAATGTTACACCCCTCTAAGAGAATAGTTAAAGTGTAAACTAATCCTGTGCAGTCAAAATGATGCAGGATAGAAAAAGTGCTTGGAAGGAGTGACAAGCATAAATAGGAAGAATTAAAGGTTCATAGTGTGTATTTATTGTTATGAAAATGTCCCCATAAGTGAGGTTATTGTGTCTGAAGGAATGATGTAGGTTACCCCAAATGAGCTGTTTTGTTTATTTTCTAGTATGGTGTTTTGTGTTTGATACCCATTCTGCCAGGCAGGGGGCGACGTCAGAGACGAAACGGTGCCCAACCTGATTCAGCTCATTACCAACACGTCGGAGCTGCACTGTTACACTGTTCACAAGCTCTACCGGGCTCTGCACAGTGACATCTCTCAGGTCTGTGAGTCTGGATGGTTTCAGAAGATCATTTCAGATTTCTGAGAATTCAAACGTGCAAATTGGTCTCCTGTTTGATATATATAATATAAAATTGTGACTATCTGAGCATATCAAACAATAAACTCGTCCACAGCCCAACTGATGTTCATAGAGTTTAAAGTTAATTAGAATTTTTAGACAAATTTCCCCCTTAAGAGAAAAGGCTGTAATAGTCCTGAGTCAGACGGAGCTGCTTGGGTTATACTGCTTTGCTCTCAGTGTGAAATTGGCCGATGCAGATGAGTTTATTTTCAGATCCAAGCTGAATGAGGAGCCATGTACGTATCTGCAGCCTATTTTTCCAGCATCTGGGGAAAATGGCTTTGATATTTTAAACCGCAATGCAGGCCAGTCTGACAACATCACATATTTTATGTGCTCTGTAATATTTATGTAATATTTGTATGCGCAGCAACCTCTGGTCCAGGTGGCGTGCTGGTGTATCGGAGAGTATGGAGACCTGCTGCTGAGAGGAGAATGTCAGGAGACCGCACCAGTGCAGGTACACAGAGCACAGGTTTTTATTTCATCCATGTTTGTTGCTCTTTACTGCTCACTGCTGCAGTAAATTAGCAATCCAACTTTTTTGTCAGGTCATGTAATTCTAAATACACGTTATCTTGTAGGTTTTTTTCCACATAAAAATTCTCTGGCACAAAGATAACAGTGTAATTTGCAGTCACAGCTACTGTGAGCTGGGAATAAATAGGTAGTCAACACGAGCGGCGATAACTCCAGCATTTCAGGGAGGAGAAGGAAGGCGCTGCATTAGCAGAAAATCAAACTTGAAATTCACCTGAAAATTAGTGATGGTGATAATAAAAGGAGCCAGTTTTCTTTGTTCAAACCTCTTTAAATATTCATCCCTTGAATATTTTAGCAGTTGGATTTTCCTCAAAATAGATCTCCTTGATTAAAAGCTTCATAAACGTATAATTACACGCACTCCAACATGCGGAAAAAAGCTGATAAAGTCCATTGATTTTATTTTATTTTTTCAACGAGCGCTTTTCACTGTAAAACTACATTGTTGTGCATTGTTGCATGGACGTAGCCACAGTGACATCAAGTGGTTTGTGAAGTCTCGTTTTAAAGCCTGAAGATCAGCGTTTTCAGTGCTTTAAAACCAGACGTGACGAGTAGAGGATGGATCTGACTGAGAAGTCTCACGCTCACTGGATCACTTGTCAGTCGCACATTATTCTACCTAAAGGATCCTCTGAATGAACAAAATGTGTAAAATGGGAATTATGTTTCATTTGTTTTGTCCCAAAATGAGTGATTTCCCTCATAAACTCATCAGTAAAGTGTTTACAGAGGTCAACCTATCAGGTGACGTTTGACTCTAGCTAACACTTAAATCAGTCAGCCAGTACAGGGAGACGTATCTCGACATGCGTCTCTCTGATGCCCTGTTTTGTAACACATCGCTATTGCGTAGCACCAGTGAGCGGAAGGATAAAACAAGTGACCACAGCTTTTTCAGTAGCAAGTGTCACATCTCTGATCTAAAAAGATGCTCAAGTACTGAAAGAAGTGTTAGAACAACATGACTTAGTTACTGTTGCTAAATAAATCAACTGAAAGTGCGAGCACTGCGTTTCTTTTTGGAATTAAAAAATGTGCTGTCGCCTTTCAATCCTTGTACTTACACGTCTGTTGGTCAGGTCACAGAGGACGACGTCCTGGACGTCTTGGAAACAGTGCTACAGTCCCACATGTCGTCCCCGTCAACAAGAGGCTTTGCTCTGACCGCCACAATGAAACTCAGCACGCGCATCACTGAGAATGTGGAGTAAGAAACTCTTATGCCGCACAAAGAAAGCAGCAAACAGTGACTGTGACCCTGTGAACCCCCTAACTGCGCCTCTTTCTCTTCATAACTCTACCCCCGGCAGTCGAATCAGAAGCATCGTCAGCATCTACGGCAGCTGTATAGACGTGGAGCTCCAGCAGAGGGCAGTTGAATACAACGCTCTCTTCAAAAAATATGACCACATGAGGTGAGGTCAACATTTTCTAGTATTTATATGCAGTATTTTGGTGTTTGCTTTCTAGAAAATGGGGTGTGGAGCTGTTTTAGGCCTTTTATTAAAACCACTGAGGAATTTACTGAATAAATATATGTTTTTTGTGACCAAACGAGCTGAGATAGTTTTTCTTTTCACAGGGCAGCAGTGCTCGAGAGGATGCCTGTGATTGAAAAGAACTCGCAGGGCCACACCAACGGGGAGACCATCAAGGAGAATCAAACAGTCAAAGTCAAGCCAAGAGAGCCACAGCAGCCTGCTAACCAGGTACAGGGTGATGAGAAAAATTCAGTCAGGGCCAGACTTTAAGCTCTTGAATAGATGTACCATTCTCAGCGTCTGGGTCCGACCACCTTTTTGGTGATGACCCGGTGTTTTTAGGATCTTCAACCGTTGCCTTTCTGGAGAATTTATTCTTTTAGTTTAAGTTTCAAACTTAAGCAGTAAGAAGCTGTTTTTAGATAAAGTTTATTCTGTTGAGCTGCTGCTTGCATATAGATGCGGCTGAATAATGTGCAGTCAGCTGGATTATCTCCTCCCCTCTGTGGTGTCCCTCAGGTGTGTGATCTCTTGGACCTGCTGGGTGGCTCTGAGCAGCCTCTGCAGCCCAGCCCGGCATTAGGCAGCACGGCACCTCCCCTGCCTGTCAGCACAGCCAACACTGTTGGAGGAGACCTCCTGGATCTGCTTGGAGGGTTAGAGCCCACTCCCATCACGCCAGGTCTGACCTTCAGATATACACACAAAGAACTACAGAAACAGGAAACAGGGCGTGATTTTTGGACACACAACTAGAGAATTGGTTGAATATGGGTCACTGGATAATCTCAGGAATGTCACGATAATTAAAAGAAACCAGGCGGATAGGGTTGAATTGAAGTCTGCTCTTTAAGGGACTAATACACTGTCAGTGGCTAAATACTGGTTTTAAGTTAATGCAGCCTTCTACACTGTCTGTATTTCCCGTAGCTGCCACAGTGACTGTGTATGAGAAGGATGGTGTGACTGTAACACTGAGTTGTGAGAAACAGTCCGATTCAGGCCTGACCGTCACACTCACTGCCTCCAACTCCACTGAGTCAGACATCAGAGGCTTCACCCTGCAGGCTGCAGTGCCCAAGGTTTGTATCAGCACCAGCAATAAAATCCTGCTAATCATTCACTGATGAACGATTAAACTGCTGTTCATGAGCCACCGTCTCCCACACATTTAACCAGTATGTGTGGGTTACAGCAGGAGCGTAGCTGCTGCTGTGAGATTACAGTTTCTGAGGCTCTGAGATTTGTTTTGAAGTTTCATGCAGCTTGTTTAGTAAAACCTTTGGAAGCAGGACCTCTGCATTTCTAATATCCTGCCCTACAGCCCTATTGGTAGGTGTCACTTTTAGCCCCTGTCACGTCTCATTGGTAAACATCAGTGCAGCAAATGGATTTGAACAACTTGTGTGGGTTTGGGCGCTTTCAACTTCAAAGCTTCATTTGATCCTCCTTCCAGAGTGTCCAGTTACACATGAAGGCCCCCAGCGGGGACTCTCTTCCTGCAAGAGGCGCAGCTAAAGTGACCCAGATGGTGATCCTCAACAACCCCAATAAGGTGGCGCAAACACACACACAAGTAAAGCTGGTATTGACACACTCTTTTGAAATCATGTGAAAAAGTAAGTACAAAGAAATTGTTGGCTTATTTTGATAAATGTATTCCTCTTTGAAACCTGTTTACACGGTTGAAGGTTTTTGATCAGTTGTTCAATAGAATGTCAAGATACAATATCTTATCATCTCATCATGTTAAAAACGTTCACAGCTTTTAGACAGAGAGGCTCAGATTTAGTACTAAGCAGGCCCAGCCGTGCTTAGCTTCCACTCAGTTGAGATCAACTGTGCTTGGTGCGAACCTTTTTGGTGCTCGGTGGGCAGCACCAGTAATGTCACCTGACAACACAACCATCTTGGGTTTGAATCCACTGGCCAGCTAGGCCTTTCTGTGTGGTGTTTGCATGTTCTCCCTGTGTTTGTGTGGATTTTCTCGGGGTTCCTCCCACAGTCCAAAGACTTGCAGCTGCAGTGTAAATTGGTCGTTGGTATGAGAGTGGTTGTTTGTCTCTCTGCATTAACTCTGAAACAGACTGGCAACCAGTGCAGGGTTGTACCCCACTTCTCAGCATATTACAGCAGGTATAGGCTCCAACCCCCTCTGACCCTGAATTGGATAAACAGAAGAGAATGGATGGATGGACTCTTTCACGTGGTGAACATTTCATGTGCATGCAAGAAGACAGGAACCAGAAGCAAAAACCAAACCATAACATTTCCACCACCCTGTTTCAGCCACACAAATCCAGCTTTATCTTTTTTTAATAACTTTACCAAGTTATTGCAAAAGGCCTGGTTTTTGCCCTTATGTTCATCGGACTTCAAATTGGGGTTTACTAGCATCTATGCCATTTGTACACGAGCTTACTCCTATATTCATACTAACTTTAATAACAAAGAGAAAACTAATGCCCACATGTCAGAGGTTTACATAACCTAAAGAGAAACTAATTACTTTTATTCATTTTAGGTGTGTTTAATGCAGAGGTGTATTTTAATTTAAATGATGAACATGACAACAAAAATGTGATTTTATATTAACTTTTTTATATGTATTTTTTATAGAGATTCAAATTTTTGCTTCTAAATTTTGTCAAAAAGCCAACAGGTTCAGTGGTTGTGCTTACTTTTTGCACGGCTGTATCTGCAGTCTTTCTGTGTGTTAATGTTGAAATATGAGGTGTTTTCTCATCTTGCACAAATATCTTGTATTTGATGTGATCATTGCAATATGTGCCCTGTGTCAGGCTCATTGTATTCTAATCACAGGAGATGTAGTGCTCAGTATAGCGGTGTGTATCTAAGTCTTGCTTCTCCTTTCAGGTCAGTCTAAAAATGAGGCTTCGCATCTCCTACACGGGCCAAGGATCGGCTGTTCAGGATACGGTCCAGATCGACTCCTTCCCTGGACTCGGTCAGTAATATCAGCCAATAAACACAACAGGACTGAGACACCAGTCTGTGGGTGAATCGGCGGGCGTCGGTTCTCTGTGATGCAGCCTTTCTACTGACACACCCTAAACACTGCTGGTCCTCGGTTACCCTGATCTCCTGTTTCTATGTGTAAGGAACACGGTTCTCTCAGAAGCCTCGTTTATGGAGTTGCATCTGTCCATTCCTCAGGAATAGATCGAGGAGATTAATGGAGTGGACACTGGAATATGCAGGTATTAAATGGAAAAACATCAAATACTTTTTTTAAAAAGAGTGTTGCATTGACGACTGTCTATTAGATATCATTCAGGGTTTTTTGTTTACAAGCTGCTACAGCTGATTGTATTCAGTGTTTCACTCCACAATAATATAAACTTTGAGGGGCTTCTGTCAGTCATCCACCAGATCAACACACACACACACACACACACACACTGCAGTTTATGCATGCTTTTAATAAATTTGTCTTTACACTGTTTGAGAGGAGGCAAACACTAATTAATGAACTACTATAACTAATTTATTGTATCTGATACACATCATTTTATTAGGAAACACAAATATATGAAATTTGGATGAAAGGAAGCTTTTAAACACAACCTTGTGTCCTGCATTTTTTTTCCCCCTTTATTCACATGAACAGCAATATCCATGTCCTGAACCATTCCTGTGCCTTTCATCCTCTCTTAAAATGTAATATTTAGCTTTTGAGGCCAAGATTATTTAACTCAGAGTTGTTAATCACTCCCATACAAGGATTTTCCTTACTGCTAGTCTTTGTCTGTTGTTTACCAAAATGAGTTATTTTCTGATGTAAGTGTATAGTGATGCAAGAGGAAAACTGCGCATGATGCTGTCTGCAAAATGTATATTTTAGATATTCAAAGTATAAGCACAAGAGTTTTATGACTGTAAACAAAGCCAGCATATGACTTTATTTGATAACTCATCTTAACCTCTTTTAAAACCACTCTGCGTACTGGATGTCAGCAACGGTGCTCTACATGGATTTCACTGGAGTCTTTACCAGACTGTTTGTATCACTACCTTAACTAAATTATAGACACAGAAGGAATCATTTGACAGCAGTTTGGATTGTCTTTCAATCTTCAATTTCATGTCATTTTCTAATTAAAAACTCTGTTTCCAGAATCCTGATTTCAGTGTGTATATGTGTATATATATCAGAGGACAACCCTTGGATCAACTTCATCATTTATTCACAAGCAAAAAGACCACAGTGTTGTCAGACTGTCTCTTCATGGGTGCCTGCATTGACTGGTCAAACTCAGAAAGCCAGTGTGGGATTTCAAAAACATGTACAAAGGAATTAGAACGTCCTTTTTTCTTTTAAATGTTTCCGGTTGATTTTTTTTTTGTTTGTTTTCTCGTTTCCGTCGGTCTGGGAGCGGAGGATTTCAGATTTCTGTGCTGTAACATGGCTAGACGGTGACAGACACCTAAATCGTTGGCACTCAGCCGGCCCCCCATGATGACAGCGACTCATGACGTGGAGGACAGCGGTAAGCAGCAACTGTGGTTTGTCGATCCTCCTCTTAGTGCCAACACAAGATGAAGCACTGAGCCTCCCTGGATCTTGTAGTCTGCTGCCGTTTTCTCATCATTCCTGAGGTTCATAAGACAGCACGAGAGGATTAGAGTTCACAGGAGAACACCTCAAGATCATATGCAGATAACTGCAGAGCAAAATGCCTCACATCTGTTTTCCACTGTAGATGAGTCTCTGTTGCTGCGGTGGGATCCCTTCCTTCTCTTCCACCCTTTCTTTAATCCGCTCCACCTTGATTTGAGCAAAAATAAGAGATTAAACTACAAAATCTCCCAGCTGCATTTAACAAGGACTGTTTATCACAAGCTGTTACCTTATCTGTGGGCTCAATGTCAATCTCTATTTCTTTTCCAGTGAGAGTCTGAAACATAGAAAGCGATTATAGAAACACTGAACTTTCACAATCCTAAATGGTCAAGATGACGGAGGAATTCAAAAAGGATGGTCAAAATAAATGTTTTGGTATCTCAAAATTTTAGATCCAAAATTTGATGTAATTTTGCCAAAAGATTTAAACTCTGGATCTGCATACAGCTGTTTCGAAAAGGATGATTATTTTCACTACAAACCAAGTCGCCATGTCTCTGTTTATACTGTTAAACTTAAGAAAGAAGTCAACATTACGTTGTGTCGTGCCGTCGGTACTGTGTAAACCCCAAACATAGCGAAAACTAGCGTTTGCCCTCTATGCTTTGTCACTATAAACTATTCTCTGGTTGTAGTGCAGCACCGGCTAACCTGTTTTCAGTCACGAGAGCTACATGTTAGCAACGACAAGTGTTAGCAAAATTCAAACAATGGCAAGTGAGTGGAAAAAGAGCAGTTCCTCTAGAATGATCGGGTGCTTAACACTGCTGTATTTCACAGCATGTCGGGTGTAAGTTGGGTTTTCTGTTGCCCCCGGCCCTGAAATAAATGAGCGGACCGGCTCTGTGATATTAGCGGGATACCGAGAAGCAGAGACGGGACTGAACACTACCAATGGAGCCTGAGCTAGAATCAAAGAAAGTAATGTTCTTACCTTGACTTTGATCAACATGCTGAATGAAGAAAATAATACTAACAAATTCTATGAACTGTTTGGTGAACTAAACAGCAAATTGCCGAATAACAACCTACTTCTTCTGCTAAGCTGACTTTCCTTCCTGTGTCACGGGCAAACATTCCCGACATGACGCCGTCACAACACACCAGCATTTTTGTTCCGCTCTGACGTATTAACTTCTAAGTATAAGATCAACTCCGTCATTTCAATACATCTGTGGATATTTCTAAAGTCGCAGGCAGATTTCATGTGAACAAAAGTATGTACTACTAAACGGCTTGGCTTTGAATTATACCTCATATGTACAAATGCTGTACACTGTACACAGTTCTCCCTTCAAACGTGTTGATAAGTAAAATCATGGCAGCAAAATAAAAGCAAACTTCCAAAAGCTATGCCATTATACATTTACATCATTTATTGTCAGTTGTGATGCAACATCACATTAAAACATAATATTATGGCCGACTGAAGCTGAATTACATCTATACTTTATTTGGAAATGCAAAAAGAATAAAGATAAACGGTAGGCCTAATGTGCAAAAGTGAATCACCCGTCATTTCTGCATAATTTCCCAAGAAAATGTCATTTATTGAAGCACACATAATACACATATACACAGAACATAAGACAACAGCACTCTCTTTGGTGGCTTTCTTGTAATTTCTTCAAGTAGTCTTCAAGTAGAAGAACCTTCAAAGCTCATTCACTGTCTTTTGTCCCATTCTCTGTCATAATTATCCCACTCATCAATTATGTTGATGTCCAGGCTCTGGCTGCATGACTGATAATGTTTTTCTATCCATGCATGCGCTTACTGCATTGTCAGTGTGTGCGGGATCATCGTCATGGTGAAAAATACAGCTGTTGCCAATCAGTTACTCTGCCATGGTAGATTAAAATCTGATGGTACTTTTCTGCATTAATAGTTTTGTCAGGATCCCCAACAGCAGTGGCTGAAATACAGAGCCAAACAATGACAGAGCCTCCACCATATAGACACTCACTATTTTTCCTCTCTCCTAACCTCCTCCATACAGGCTATAATTTTGATCATGATAATTCATCGCTCCAAGACTGGATTCACTGATTTTCAGTCCAGTTCTTGAGTAATTTGTTATATAAATTTTCTATTCTATTCCTCATCCCTTTCTCCCATTAGTTCCCATTCCTTAAGAATGGCTTCTTGACGGAAAGCTGTAGATCATTTTTTAGTCCTCCCTCTTCATTTTAAGGACACACTGCCCACCGTGTTGAACCTTTCCGCTTTCTTTGGGAATTATGTTGCAAAAATACTACTTTATACCACTGCCAACTATAAGTGCACGTACAAGTTTACCTCATTTACACTTTCTAGGATACTTTTTCCAAGTCTTGCATGCATGCAAACACAAACAAATTCAAATAAGGTTGTAAAGTTGCTGATCCACATATGAAAACTAATACTCTAAGTGTCAGTGACCTATAATATGATGCGTGTCACTTTTTTCTGTAAGACTTGGGATTTCCAAAGAAAACTAAAAAAAAAAGTATAACATTAGTCTTTTGTTATGATGAGGAAAGGTGCTGATAAGAGGAAGGAAATGCCTTAAACTTAAACTCTGTCTAACAAATGTAGTAAGAAAGGGAAATGTAAAAATACCACTCACTCAAGGTCCACCCAGACACACCGTGATGAGCTCATAAAGCACTCTGAACCTGTGATTCGTGTGGCTCTGCTTTCACACAGGTGTTGATGGTTGAGGTCATTAAGCAGTAAGTTCATAAAGCACGTTGGTCCCAATGTGTACACAATTGTTTAGTCATGGTGACTCATTTCTACCTAGGTGTGCTAGTTCTGGCTGTTTTTGCAACAACTGTTGCTAATGCAGGTATATGTGGTCTTTTTTTGGGAGGGGGGTGCTTTATTTCAGACATTTATATACAGATACATATTTTTAAGTGTTTCTGTCCATATAAAAGATGACCGTGAGTTTTTTTTGTTTTTTTTGTTTTTCTCTCAGACATCGATGTGGTCTGTGCAAACAACTCTGTGAGGGTGACGTGGAGGGTGAATGCGGAGCTGGTGCCGTATGCAGCTCGGCTCTTCCTTGGAAACTGCATGGCGTCTCAGTGGAAGGTTCTGCCCTCTGGAGAGGGGGAAGCACAGTTCAACTACACGTTTTCTGAGTGCAAGTTCACTAAAATGGTACTGTACCCTGGGAGGTGTGACTTCAGTAGCGTCCACTCATTGTGCACTCTAATTTAATCACTTGCTTGCTTTTCCCTCCTGCAGATAAAGGGGAAACTCATATTCTATCAGAATGAAATGAGTTACAGGCCACAGTCAAAGCCAAACCCTCCAAATTTTGTGCATCCCATTGAATGTGTTTACAGAAGGTTTGACTTTTCCTAAAACTGAAATTGAATGAAATGTGCAAGCCTGCCATTCTTAAAAAATATTTTTTAAATTTCAGACCCAAGGATTGGGTTCCCCGATTCGTGAACCCTGGATACGGGGTTTCTGAGGGTCACAGCAGGCTGGTCTTCCACATGGCACTTCTCAATGGTAACTTCTCACTATGCCAAATTACAAGCACATGTTCAAACGCACACTACTTAGCATTTGCTTTTTCACAGAGGACCTATCAAGCATAGCAAAGACAAACATCATTCCTCTGGGCTCCCCCATGCCAATATGGGCGGCAGTGGAGCAGAAGTCCCATCAGCCACTGCTGTTACTTATGGAGGAATGTGTCGTAGCCCCCACAGCCGAGCTGCGGCCTGGCAGCCAGGTTTACCCAATCATTGGCAACAAGGGGTAGGGTTCCAATACTGTTCAGGCTTTGTATTCTGTGTAGTGGAAGCAATGCTTATTGCTAATCTGACTTTCCAATTTCTCCAGGTGTCTTTTGGAAAGCAAAAACGGAAACTCGATGTTTCTGCCTCGGTACCACTCGTCTTCCATCATTCTTTACCTTCAGTCCTTCAACTTTGGTTTTGGTGAGGTGAGGACAGGGTAGATGGTAAATTATTTCAAGAATAAATATTAAAAAGGACCTTTTTAATTTGAGCCCTGTTCCTCAGGTGTACATCCACTGTAAACTGGCTGTGTGGGATCCTCAAGATCTTGCCGAAAGCAAGAAGGCCTGTCATTATATACAGGGAACTAACAGGTGATTATGGAGTTCAATAACTTAACAAGTTTTGACCTTTTTCCTCAGTTGCTGGATAAATGGAAATTACACTGTTAGGCTCATTTAATAAGCTTTTTAGTATCTGAACTCTAAGCTGCTTTTTATTATTTTAATTTTCTTTATAGTATTCAAGTGTTGAGCAAAACGGTCCTTCACTAAACAATTTCTTACTGCTGAACTACAGGTTTTAATTCCTCATTTAACAGGCAGAACACAGTTTGCTGAATATGGAAGTTATGCTCCACATGACTGCCTTTATTTTTTTTTTTTCCTCCCCCATCTCCAGATGGGAGCTGCTTGATGACCCATCCCGAAGCTCCCTCTGTAACTGCTGTGACTTGAGCTGCAAGTCTCGGTCCAGGAGGGGCGTCGAATGGGGTAACCTCATGTGTCTGTCGCTAATGTGTCTGCATGCCATCAGACCTGTACTTTCAACGTGATTCAGATGACATCTGATTAAAGAAGCAGGCTGTGCTTGTTCACTTATGGATTAAACTCTCCTTTGCAGCATCAGACGGCCCGAGTCACAATTCTGTGTTGGGACCCCTAATTATTGTGGACCAATCTGACTTGAGGTACAGCAACACAATGATGGAGTCTGCCACTACAGCTGACCCTCGGCTCCAATAAGCTGTGAGATGAAGCTCGGCCAAAACGAACATCGACTGAAGGGCTGATGGCAGATGACCGTCGAGGACGTCACGATTGCATGATTTTGAGTTTGTG